>JAKUHH010000086.1:0-30613 GCA_022701365.1 Mycocentrospora acerina
AAGTGGGGTTATTGCGTAGTATTAATAGCAAGGGCAGGGCGCCTGACCATTACAATAGCAGTCCTTTATTTCCTATTTTCTACTATAGTTATATACTATAGTCTGCAATAGACTAAATATAAGAAATATATAGAAGTCTAGTTGCTTATATGCTAAGACCTTTTTATATATCACTTAGCTTTTGTAGGCTATAAAAGGCTTATTATGCTATAGTAATCTTATTTTATATATATTATTTATAAGAGAGCTTTCTATCTAGAAAAAGCCTAACTACGTAACTAAAGAGCTAGAATAGATAGTCTTATTTCTTATTAGTAGAGTCTCTATTTCTTTTTTTCTTTTTTTGCTAGTAAATAAGAGCTCTGTTTTAGAAACTTTAAATTTAATAGCACTTTCTTTTACTTCTAGAAGCATAGCCTTAGCAGTTTTTTCTAGTATTTCTACTACTTTTCTTGCTGTTGTTGCTGTTAC
This sequence comes from Mycocentrospora acerina, assembly GCA_022701365.1. Classification (NCBI taxonomy): domain Eukaryota; kingdom Fungi; phylum Ascomycota; class Dothideomycetes; order Pleosporales; genus Mycocentrospora; species Mycocentrospora acerina. The sequence goes on from JAKUHH010000086.1 coordinate 472, forward strand.
TCTTATTGCAATATTATCTAAATAAGAGAAATTAAAAGTAGCAGGCCTAGGCTTATAAATATCTCTAATATAGATAAGAAATAAGATAGGCAATATAGGAGATTCTTAAGGTATACCTATCTTAATTCTTTCTAGTGCTTATATATTGTTGTTAAATTTTAGTTATAAAAATCTATTACTTAGAAAATACTTAACTTACCTAATAAATGCTAAAGGCAGCCTTAATTTCTTATATATTACTAGTAATTAATTAGTAGTAATGTAGTTAAAGGCTCTTTTAACATCTAGAAATAGCAAGGCTGTTATTTTCTTACTAGCCTAGCTTACCTCTACTTTTAACTATAGTAATAGGCAAGCGTCTAGTGCTACTTTCTACTTTCTACTACCTATTTAAGTAGGCTAAAGGAGATCTTCTATTTCTGCTAAGTAGCTAAGCCTTATAGCTAGCATTTTTTTAAATACTTTGCTTAAGCAGTTTAACAGTAATATAACTCTATAGGACTTAGGTTATAAGTAGTCCTTTTTATTTACTTTAAGTAATATAACCCTTATTGCCTGTTGCTAGTATTAAGAGTAATAGCTTATAGTAAATAGAATTTAGTATAGTAACACAAATTCTAGAGTTTGTTGTTAATAAGCCTTTTAGATAATTGCAAAAGATAGTTTATCTGTGCTAGGAGCCTTTTTTTAAGAGCTAGAAAATATAGTATTATACACCTCTATTTTTTCTAGTTTCTTAGGCTAGGCCTAGGTTTTGTTTTGCTTATAGTTAGTCTAGTCTAGAGAGGCTGTAGAGCTAGGTAGACTAAAAAACAGTGTAGTACTAAAGGCAGTACACTGCTTACTAAACTCCTTTGCAACTAGAGTTTCTCCTCCTGCTGTATAATGCAGAGGAAGGACTATTCTAACTGTTCTTTCTTTTGTATAGTTAAAAGCTTTAAAAATGTCTTTTGCTTGTGCTTTTTACAGGAATAAATTCTAGTACTCTATTTTTGCTATTTTAATGTTTTTTAAATAGCTATTGCATAGCTTATTTGCTTTTATTTTATTTTTTAAGCTAGGGCGTAAGAGGTAGTGTTGCAAGGCTTTGCTATAGAGTTTCCTCTAATTTGCTAGCTCTTTGCTCTACTAAGGCTTTAACCTTACACTTAGCTTTAGCTTAGAGATAGATTTATTAGCTGCTGCTTAAATTATTAAAGTAAATAGCTCTGCTATACTATTAATTTTTCTAGTTAGACTAGCTAGTATTTCTAGGTCCTTTAGCTGTTGTTCTTATTATAATAAGGCTTCTATTTCTAGAAGCTTTTGTTGTATTTTATTTGTATTAAACCTTAAAGCAAGCTCTATATTAAAGATTTTCTAGTCTGCCTTTTTTAAGGCATAAGGTAGGTCTAAAATAAGATTTAAGTACATTATTTATATAGAAATAGCAGAGTAGCTAATTAGTATGTAGTTAGATCTAGTATCCTTACCCTTCTGCTAATTTTCCTAAAGGCTATTTCTAAAGCTTACACTAAAAGCTAAGTTAATTACTAACTTAGCTCTAAGGTTAGACCTATAGAACATTTACTCTTAGTTAGTATTTAGTAGCTAGCAATTATGCTTTTCTAACTACTCTATAAGCTGCTTAGCCTCTAGATTTAGGTTTTATATAGCAGGGTTCTACTACACATAGTAGCTATTAAAATTGCCTACTAATAAAAAAAGTTGTTATTTTAAATCTAGGCTTAAGAGCAGCCTTTGCACTATCTTTTAACTATTAGACTGTATTTTAGAATCTGCTGCTAATTCTTTCTTATTATAAAGGTTTAGCAAAAGAAAATTTTCTGCTAAGCCTATTATTTCTAGAACTGTTAAATCTGCATCTTTACATATATCTAACCTTAAGGTATACTTTAGGCTAGTTTTAGTGTAGACATAGATAGCAGTCTTAGGCCTTTTAATAGTTTCTAGTAAAACTAAAGTATAGGCAGAGTATTGTAGTAAGAACTACTTCTCCTGCCTATCTAGCTATATGCTAGGTTCTTGCGCTAGAATTAGGTCTGCTCTTCTAGCAAATGCTATTTCTAAGAGAGATTATTAAGTTTCTTATTTTTTTCTTATATTATATTAAAAGAACATAATTTCTCCTTTTCTTTTAGATATAAGAGCATCTAAAATATCTGTGCTAGAATAAGTGTTTTTTTATATACTTATAGTATAGTAACTAGAGGAGTAGTAGTGTTATTACTATTACTATTACTATTACTATTTCTAGTGTTAGCATTAGCATTAGCAGCTATATTAACACTATAGCTAGTAGTACTAGTTATTATATTTATTTCTGTTATTTCTATGTTTTGTATGTTTTTAGATAGCCTATAACTATACTTATAGCTTATTGCTATATACTCTCCTTTACAGTTCCTGTAAATAGGATATTAGTGTTAGCATAGGCTACCTATTATGCTATAATTTTTATAGCTTATATAATCTTTTATATAGTGCTCTAAGTTGCAGAATTTGCAGCTTATTTCTTTGCAGCTATCTCTAGTATGCCCTTGCTTATAGTAACTAGAGCAGAGTTTTGCTATGCTAGGTGTCTTATAAGCTACTAGAGAGGCTCTCTCTCTTGCAATAGCTAGTAATTTTCTAGTAAGTAGTATATTACACTCCTGTTAATTTTTTACTATAAAGATAATAGAAGTATATCTCTTATTAAGAGCAGTACTGCTAAGCTTCTCTAGTTTTTCTCTAGGCATTAGCTACCTAGGGTTGCCTTATATAGTAACATTATTAAATGTTTCTATTTCTATTTTTAAAAGAGCAAGGTTTAGTAAAAACTTATTATGCGCATAAATGTAGTAAGCTACTACTTAGATCTAGCTCTCTAATTTCTAGATTTTTTAGTATTAAAACTAGATACTAGAAATCTAGCTATCTTAATTTTTAAGTAAAATATAAGTGTTGTAGGTGTCTATTATTATAATAATAATGTTATTATTAGTAGTATAGCTAATTCTAGCTACTACAAGAGCTTTATTTATAATAGTAGCTAAAGTAGTGTTTATAGCATCTCTTTACTATAGTACATTTAAGCTATATTAAAAATCTTAGTTTATAAGTAAAATTAGCTCTTTTTACTTTTGCTGCTCTAGAGCAGCTTGCAGGTGTTATTTTTTTATTTTTTAAGGTTTTTAAGTATTTTTGTTGTTGTTGTTGCTGTTAGTAGCAAAAGCAGAGTCTGCTAGGCCTGCTACTTAAGCCTATAATTTTGTGTTATTTTTATTGTTATTTGCTGTATTTTTTGTGTTTTTTTAGTGCTAGTTTGTAGTGTTTTTGTATTATTATTGCAATTAAATTTAAATAGCTTTTATGTCTCTTATAAGCTTCTAAGTAGCAGCATAGTTGCAGATAAGCCTACTTTCTACTACTGCTTCTGCTTAGGCTAACAGCTCCTTAGTAGCTACTCTAGTGTTGTTGTCTGCACTAAGAAGTAGTGCATCTTAAAAAGCTTTAATACCTTGTTTAATTAGGTATTCCTACCTCTCTTTCTGCTTAGCAGTGCTTATCTAGATTAAAAGCCTATTTTAGGCTATCTTTTTTAGTAAGCGTTGCTCTATTGTTTATTTCTTTAAAGCTCTAGGTTCTTGTTCTTATTCTATATTAATGTTAGAAGCTAGCTTATCTTCCTAGTCTTCTATCTCCTCTTTATCTAAGTAGAGTATAGAATAAGGGTTAACTGTTCTAGTACTAGGCCTAAGGCTAGGGCTAGGACTAAGACTAGGACTAGCTCTAGCGCTTGTTCTAGGAAATTAAAAATTAGGTAGTTAGGGTCTATTTCTAGTGTTAGCAGGAGGGCTATTTCTAGCCTCTTGCTGTTCTAGTGTAGTTATAGTCTAAGCGTTAAATGTTGAAAAATCAACGTTGCAAAATTGCAGGATTGCAACCTAGCTGCACACTACCGCCCTTAGCCCTAGGGCTCTAGAAATTAGAGGAGAGACTGTCTGATGTGTGTTGAGATGATATCTAATAGAATATTGATGCCGCAGGCGTCAGAGCAGACGCGCTAAAAAAGGCAAAGTTAGTGTTTTTTAAAATAAGCTTTATATTAAAGTTATAACAAAGTAAAATTTTTAATTTTTTTTAAAACATTAATTTTAGAGTTAAAATGTTATTTTAACATTTCCTTTCTATTTAGTTATACTATAGTAGTAAAAGATTTACTTATATTAACTAAAAGATATAAAATAAAATTTAAATTGCTTAAGTGCTTAAATATTCTTCTTAAGACTTAGAAAACTATATTTATAGTTATTTTAAATACTTTCTTAAGAATACTCCTGAAAGTAATTATTAAATAAAAAACTTTTTCTTTAGAAGATAAAATAGTAAGGTTGTGTTACAGAATCATCTAGTATCTAGCTTTATTTTTTTTATTAGATTGTAATAGCATTTGTTTACTACTTTAGAGAAAGCGTTGTTTTATTAGCTACTATAGACACGAATTGTAATAAGCATGCTGTGTAGGATGAACAGGATAGAGGCCATTGTTTAAAAAACTCAAAAAAAGACGCTCAGATTTCAGTTTAGCGATCTTGTGACAGGCGTCTGAATGGATAGCGTTCATTCAAAGGGGATTTGTAAAACACTAAAAGATCTATCTACAATTGTTCAAGCTAGCAGATAAATGTTCTCCTATGCAACAGGAACTCTTTTGCGAAAAATAGTAAAGGTATAGAAAAGTTTTACTCTGACACAAGTCCTGGGACAGTAGAGAAGGTAGAGGTATTTAATTATCAGAACGTTTCAAATATGAATATGCAAGCAAACTATGAAAGAATGGTAGTCTCACGGAAGCAGGTGATGAGATTTCATTGTTAAAAAGCAAAGCTATAACAAGTGATTTGACACAAACCTTATCCTTCATGATTTTAATTATTTTGCGATCAAGATATTTTCGTTCTCCTTCCAAAAATCAGTGCAGAAGAAATGAACCAAATTATGCTAGATTGTTTGGATCACTGCACCGTGTTTTCTTCTTCCGGTGGAGGTGCATGCGTTGGCAGTTTGGTCCAGGGAATCACAGCGGTCCAAAGCATCGCGAATCCAACAATACCGGTTGAAACAGCAAATACAGCTTTTAGTCCATGAACATAGGCTTCTATGATTCCAGGAAGCTGTTCAGCTGTGAAGACTTCCCGTAGTCGTGTAGCTCCTGTTGAGATAACCAACGTCGGGTCGACATCTGGAGCGGAAGAGGGCAGCTTTGCGAGTAATTGGTTGACAAAGGCTGCCTGTCCTGCTGATGTAGTAAAGGCACCCCCTACTGTTTGGAAAACTGAAAATACCAGTGTTAGTTGTGATCTGACATGGATCCAATGGATACGATATACGTACAATATACATTGGCTACAACGGCAGCGAGATCTTCTGGACCCACGTTTGCCTGAGCAATCATCATGCCATTCTGTACGGAGAAAGCGATACCAGAGCCGGCAATGAGCTGGTAACCAATCCACTTGCCTGTTGAGGTTGTGAGATCGAGCGTGCAGAACAGTCCACAACCGATTGCGCCTATTGCTGCACCAACGAGCATAGTTGCAGCAGCATGTCCGGTTTTGGACACGACCATGCCACCTGCAACACAGAATATGCCAACTGCAATTACAATAGGCAGATTGTACACTCCAGACATAATGGGACTTGCTCCCCGTACACTCTGAAAGTAAATGGGAAGGTAGTATAGCAACAGTACGAGGTCGCCCATAAGAAGAAGCTGGTACGGAACCACTGACCAAATGGCGCGTATTTTGAACAAGCGTGGGACCAGCATGGCGTACTCGTCGAGATAAACTTCCCAAACAGCTAATAATAAGGAAATAACAACGAATGCAACTAGATTTCCGATAACTTTGCCGCTCTTCCAGGGGCTGGATCCTCCAAGACTGGCGTAATGGAGGCCGAGAATAAAGCAGACGATTGCACCCATAGCGAGTGCTACACCGACGGGATCCATGTGCAGGATCTTCTCTTTCAGAGTGGCCTTGGGAGGTTTAGCCGCGCTTGGAAGATGGAAGAAGAAAAACACGAGAATTGCAGATAGACCTCCAATAGGTAGGTTGATGTAGAAACACCTGTTGGATCAACACATTTAGTCGTAAGCTTCTTCATGGATAGGAGCTCACTCACCATCGCCAGGTCACACTTTCGGTGAAAACACCACCGATGAGTGGCCCAAGGACAGATGCGACACCGTAGGTCAAACCAATGTAGCCCAGCAGTACAGGACGAGACTTTGGTGATGCACTAAACGCGACGATACTGGTGCCTCCCACGGACATCCCAGCACCGCCTATACCAGCAATGACACGGCCAACAATCAAAGCCTTCGAGGTTGGTGCAACTCCGCAGATCAAACTCCCGACTTCAAAGATCAAGATCGACATGAGGAAAGTGTATTTGAGATCGAAGTACTTGTAGATTTTGCCCCAAGTGGCCTCTAGGCCACCAAACGTCATGAAGTAGGCCGCGCCATACCAGGTCACGTCGCCAAGACCGCCGAACTCGTCTGTAATTTTGGGTATCGCTGTTCCAAGGATAGTCTTTGAAAGGTTAGCTGGTCGTCAACAATGAAGTAGCCATTGAAGATGGGCGGAAGAGTATGTACTTGCCTGATCGAGAGAAATCAGGAAAACGCCCATAATGGACGCTCCAGCGAGACAAAATAGTCGCATGCCGTGCGGGTACAGAGCTTCATCATCGGCTTCACTGTTGTCGCTAGGCTCATCAACAGGATCGATGAGCTCATCGCTCCTATTGGTTGGTGTCAGGCCATTTTTTGGCGTCAAGGATATGTCGGTCTCGCTCTTGGTGATGCTCTCCGGCGTGGAGAGCTTCTCCTGTAGTGCAGTCATATCGCCTCAGGCTCGGCGTGAAAGTCTGCGTCGATGAGGCGTTGTCTCAATACAAGATAGTAAAACAGTAGAGAATGTTTGCTATATACACTGGTGCTTAGTCAAATCAGCAATCGATAAGCATTCGAGCAAGTGGGCTCAATCTGGCGCTTACAAATGCGCGTTCACCTGGTGATGTTGTACTACAATCTGGTTGTACATATTACGGTGAACGGCAGCCTGTCAGGTTTGTGGAGACAAAGAGAGAACGCAGGAGACACCATGCTGCTTAGAAATGCAAGTCCCGACACTTCGGTCCGCACATTGGTTTTTCCCAAACGAACCCTTGCATTGGGAATGTGAAATATATGCGGATCTATGCAGAGTGGCGTGGAGGGTATGCAGAAAGGAGGGCAAGGCATGCAGATCCGCCAAAATTTTGGCAGGACGTGCGACGACGAGAAGCAAAGTTGTGAAGATTATGATAGCAATCTCACAGTGTTTGAAATGAGCTTGATTGCAATGTTCGAGTCCATTTGCCTGCGCCGTATCGCTTAGCGTAGGGGATTCGGTGACTTATCTCCATGTTAGTTGGTCCAATTTTCGGTGGTTTCTTGCTGCTGTGATTGGCCACATTATGCGGCGACGCTGTTGATACTCCCATTGCTACCCTTGGCGACGCAAAAGTGCTCCTTTTGGAGAGTTTGATCCAGTATGACGGGCCGTTGTCATCCAAGGATATGGTTATTCAAACGTTGAAGATGAACCGTTCGCGCATACCACAGAACTTGTTTCCCTTTCAAGACCATAGGAAACTCAAAATTTGACAATGTCTCTCGCACAACTAAAGCGCATATACTGGGCCTTCAACCCTCCAGCTGTTGAGAAGCGTAGTGATGCTCTCAAGTTTGGCATCATAGGAGCTGCTAACTCGGCAGCATGGGCCTTGCTTATTCCCGCCAAATTGCATCCCGAAGTGGTTGTTCACGCGATCGCTGCTCGTGACCGGAAGCGAGCTGAGGAGTTTGCCAAGAAAAATGGTATTCCTGTAGTGTACGATTCCTATCAGGGTGAGTTACCTAATCCCAATCTAGAGTGTGGCGCTGCCATTTCTCTCTCTAAAGTATGCAAAATTCACTAACACTAAATTCACTAGATCTCCTCGATGACCCAGAAATTGACTGTATTCTTGTACCATTGCCCAATGCGCTCCATTTCGAGTGGGCTGTCAAATCCATCCGCGCTGGCAAACATGTCCTTCTGGAGAAACCATCCGTGTCCAATTCGGTTGAAGCTGAGATTCTGTTCAATCTGCCAGAGTTCAATCAACCCAATGCGCCTGTTATCCTAGAGGCCTTTCACTACCGTTTCCACCCCATCTGGTCCGTGTTCATGTCGTTGGTCAACCCCGCCGACGTGGTGCACGTGAATACGTATTCCATGATCCCGTGGTGGTTTGTGAACAAGGACCACATTCACTTCAACTACAACCTCGCGGGCGGTACCATGATGGGCATGGGCACATACAACTTTGCGGCGCTGCGCCTCATTTTTGGAGCAGAGCCCGAGGAATGTCTGAGCGCCGACGTCAAGGCATTCACCGAAGGCGTCCATCATGATTGCGACTACGAGTTCAAGGCCAAGTTTCGCTTCCCCAACGGCTGCATTGGCGAGGCCTTTAGCACACTACAAGGCCCCACCGTCTGGCATCCTTCCTTTGCGACCGTCACGCATCGGCAGGTCGAGGTTTTTGACAAGACACTGCCACCGTCGCAGAAGAAGCTGGTAACGCGCGAGGTGACGATTCACGGCTTCATCCACGCCATCTTCTGGCACCGAGTGGACGTCAAAGAGTCGTTTGAGCTTCGTGACAGGGACACGGATAAAGTGATCAAGAAATGGACTGAGAAGAGATCGCAGAAGGCACACACTGCTGCAGAGGCCGGCGGAGACCTTGCCAAGATGGAAAGCGAGACGTATTGGATGTCGTTCCGATACCAGCTCGAGGCTTTTGTGAACCGCGTTAAGGGCCGCGAGACGGCATACTGGGTTGATCGCGAGGACTCGGTTCTCCAGATGAAGATGGTTGATATGTCATATGAGAAGAGTGGGCTGGGAGTGAGGCCAACCAGCAAATTTCAGGCAAACTGAGTATTTTAAGCAGAGTTATGAAGCACATATTGCAGATACAGATATGAATGATATGAATGTTACATGAATGTTGAATCTACTTGAGAATAGGACTCAATACATGGGTACATTTAACGTGGAAGAAACACAACGCATCGACACCATTTTTGGCGTTTTTTTTTCACAGAATGTCCAAGCAAAAATTGTTGAAACGAGATTTTTTTAATTTTTGTTGATATTGAGGGAATTTTGACTGATCTGCGCCGCCACCATCTGTTTGATTGATGTGATATTTACGAATTATCGCTTGTTATGGTGTGATATCTGAAGGCATCTCCCCGCCGAACAATAGAATTGACCCAGCAGCATACTTGATGGAGTCTTCAAGTGGCATTGGAAAGTTCAGCTCTATAGCAAATAAATTAATGTCTTTGAATTTTGAATCTTGAATATTGTATTGCCTATTCCTATCCGATTACTCGCCTGGTTCGTATGCTGTAAGAACCACGTTTGCATGTTGGTAGCGATCCTGCACGCTTGAAATTTCACCGTCTCCTATACGTTGGAATTTTGGCTAAAAGATACACTCGTGGGGGTAAGCTTCATATCGGCATAAAGATACCACGTATCTTCTTCTCTGTCAGTCACCGACAAACAAGCTCGTAAAGCATTCTAAACATCAAAGAACCAATCGGTGCGTAAAATGGTGTATCACTATCTGTTGATTGTAAGACTCGTACCATGCGCTTGAAAAGAGACGATTGCAGGAATGCGTGTCGGTGGATTATCCAGTGATAGTGTTGGTGGTTTGCCTCGCCGGAGTGGAGCAGGATGATGATCAATAAATCGCCGTAGGATTTTCCCACATGAAGATGAAACGTGAACGATGGTATTCCTGATTGTAACGTCGGATATTAACGTCTTATCTTGGAGGTGTCTCGGTCGGTAAGATCTATGGCGTTGACTCAATCGCATCAGTGGGGCATTGTAGTTGCGTGCGAGGAGGCTGATCTCGATATGGTGAACTGCTTGCCGAACGATTGCCGTTCGTGATAGCTGTGCAAAGTGCTTAATTGTCTATTAATGCCATGTGAAGTGGTTGAATCAATCTCAAGTTCAATCACGAATTACAATTTCAGACACTACTCTGATACTCCATTGCTTGTCTCCATGTGAAGACGGCTCCTACCATTTTATTTGTCTCTTCGATACCCGCGAGAATGGCTTCCAAACAACAAGAACCCATTGCGATAGTTGGGAGCGGTTGCCGCTTCCCTGGAGGTGCTAGCTCGCCGTCAGCACTGTGGAAGCTGCTCGAGAGCCCACGTGATGTGGGTGTGGACATTGGCCCAGATCGGTTCAACGCCAAAGCCTTCTACCACCCTGATGGCACCCATCATGGCACCAGCAATGTCCTTCGCTCGTACCTGCTGGAGGAGGATGTACGCCTATTCGACGCGCCCTTCTTCAACCTCAGCCCCAACGAGGCGGATGCCATGGACCCCCAACAACGCATCCTTTTGGAGACGGTATTTGAAGCCCTGGAATCGGGCGGCCATGCTGTCGAGGCGCTGAGAGGATCTGACACGGCAGTGTTTGTGGGCACCATGACTGCCGACTACAACGACACACTCATCCGAGATCACAACACCATGCCCAAGTACTACGCAACCGGGACGAGCAGAGCCATCATCTCGAACCGGGTGTCGTACTTTTTTGACTGGCACGGGGTCAGCCAGACAATTGACACGGCGTGCTCATCGAGTCTGATTGCACTGCACCAAGGCGTGCAGGCGCTGAGGAGCGGCGAGGCACGTGTTGCCGTGGCCTGTGGCACGCAGATGCTCCTGGGGCCGGAGATGTACATTGGCGAAAGCACACTGAAGATGCTCTCACCCAACGGCCGGTCCGCCATGTGGGACGCTAGTGCAGACGGCTACGCCCGTGGAGAGGGCGTGGCTGCCGTGGTTGTGAAGCGACTGAGCGACGCCATTGCCGACGGCGACCACATTGAGTGCATTGTGCGGGAGACTGGCGCCAACCAGGACGGCTTCTCCAACGGCATCACTGTGCCCAACAGCGACGCCCAGGCGGCGCTCATTCGGCAGACGTACGCGCGAGCTGGCCTCGATCCCCACAACAACCCCTGGGACCGGCCGCAGTTCTTCGAGGCGCACGGCACGGGCACCCAGGCCGGCGACCCGAAGGAGGCAGCCGCGATCCACGACTGCTTTGGCCAGCACGTGCACGCCGCCGACGCGCCGCTGTACGTGGGCTCGGTGAAGACGGTCATCGGCCATCTCGAGGGCTGCGCAGGCTTGGCCGGCGTGCTCAAGGGCTCGGCCATGCTGCAGGCCAGCCTGATTGCGCCCAACCTGCACTTCCACAGCCTGAACCCCAAGATCGAGCACCTGTACGGCGGCCTGCACGTGCCCACACAACTGACGCCCTGGCCGCAGCTGCCCCCGGGCGTGCCACGGCGAGTCAGCGTCAACAGCTTTGGTGAGTCCTCATCAGCACGGGTGCGCTAACCCTGATCCGTATTAACTTCTGCGCTAGGCTTTGGCGGGACCAACGCCCACGCCATCCTCGAGCACTACGACGCGCCATCACCGCCCCCGTCACCGTCGCCGTCACCGTCGCCGGTAGTGTCGCTGACGCCGTTTGTCTTCTCTGCCGCGTCCGAGGCAGCCTTGGTGACGCAGCTGCAGGCCTACTCGGCCCATCTGAAGACGCACCATGAAGCCATCAGTGGCGCCGACCTGGCGTGGACGCTGCACGCGCGCAGGAGCCAGCTGCCCACCAAGGCGGCGTTTGCAGCGTTGTCGGTCGCCCAGTTGGGCTCCAAGATTGACGCTTTGCTTGCAGAAGTGAATCAGAATGCGGGTGCCACTGCCGGCCTGCGTTCGCCTGCTAACACGGCCACTGCCCGCTTGTTGGGCGTCTTCACGGGCCAGGGCGCACAGTGGGCAGCCATGGGCGCGCACCTGCTCCGTACGTCAGCATTTGTGCAGGAGCGAGTCGCCCATCTCGAGGAGTCGCTGTCTACGCTGCCCGCCTCTGGTCGGCCAACGTGGAACCTCGTCGACGAGATGCTCGCGGGAGAGGGCGTCTCGCGCATTGCCGAGGCTGCTCTGTCCCAGCCTCTGTGCACTGCCATCCAGATTGTCCTGGTCGATCTCCTGCGCGCAGCCGGTATCACGTTTGCTGCTGTCGTGGGCCACTCTTCTGGCGAGATTGCTGCAGCGTATGCGGCGGGCTTCCTGACGGCACGTGACGCCATACGCATTGCCTACTATCGTGGTCTCTTTGCCTATCTTGCCGGCAACCAGGAAAATGGCCAGAAGGGTTCCATGCTGGCAGCAGGCATGTCGTGGGAAGATGCCCAGCAGCTTGTCGAGTCGCCCGCCTTCAAGGGCCGGCTGGCTGTCGCCGCCCACAACTCGCCTGCCAGTGTAACATTGTCAGGAGACGCTGATGCTGTCGCCCAGGCCAAGGCCCAACTGGACAGCGAGAAGAAATTCGCGCGCCTGTTGAAGGTGGACACGGCCTACCACTCTCACCACATGCTGCCATGCGGCGACCGCTACGTCCAGGCCCTTCGAGAATGTGAAGTTCGAGTGATTCGAGAGCGGACTGACACGTCGTGCACATGGTTTTCTAGCGTGACTGCCTCCCCTCAAGGAATGACGTCAATCGAGGCTCTCCAAGACGAGTACTGGAGAGACAACATGACCAATGCAGTGCTGTTTGCCGATGCTGTCAAGAACGCCGTTCTCAGCACCAAGCAGTTCGACCTTGCCATCGAGGTCGGACCGCACCCAGCACTCAAAGGCCCGGCCATGCAGAATGTTTCCGAGGTGCAGACCTCTCCCCTTCCCTACTGCGGTGTACTTAGCCGTGGAAAGAACGACGTTGAATCCTTTGCTGAGGCTCTGGCCTTTGTCTGGACGCGCCTCCCGCACCTGGTTGATTTCCAATCTTTTGAAAAGACAACTGCTAAATCGTGGAAGCCCAATTTGGTAGTTAATCTGCCATCGTACCAGTGGAATCATGGCAGAGCTTACTGGGCCGAGTCACGCATATCGAAAAAGATGAGAACGCGAACTCAGGCACACCATGAAGTACTTGGTTTTCTCTCTCCTGACTCAAACTCGCACGATATGCGCTGGTTGAACGTACTCAAGCAGAAAGAGATACCATGGCTCGATGGTCATCAGCTGCAGGGCCAAAGCGTATTCCCAGCTGCTGGTTATGTTGCCATGGCCCTCGAAGCATCGAGAACGTTGGCGCGCGACAAGGAAATCGAACTTATTGAGTTGCACCAGCTTAATATTCCCAGAGCCATAACTTTTGAGGAAGGCGACGATACGGGCGTGGAGACCCTCGTCACTTTGACAGGAATCGACATTAAGTCAGACGAAGTCGCCACAGCAAGTTTTGCTTGCTACTCTACGCCTGTGGTTGGCACAGGTTCTGAACATGACATGGAGCTTTCGGCTAGCGGGACTATTAGGGTCATTTTTGGCACTCCGAATGCTACATTGCTCCCCTGCACGCCGCCCGAGGACTACAACACGACAGCAGTTGATGCTGACCACTTCTATGCGACCATAGCTGAGCTTGGATACAACTATTCTGGCTCGTTCAGGACCCTTTCTTCTGCTAAGCGCAAGCTCAATTACGCGTCTGTTCTTGTGGACTCACATGTGTACGAGGAGACGAGTGTGTCCGAGTATCTAGTTCATCCGAGCATGCTAGATGTTGCATTCCAGGCATCTATACTTGCATACTCAGCTCCTGGGGATAGACGACTTTGGTCACTCTCCGTCCCAACAGCTATCGGAACCATTCGAGTCAACCCGGAAGTGTGCGCTGCGCTACCAACCTCTGGGTCCAAGGTGCCTGTCCGCGCAACCATCGACGGTGAATCTGACACATTGTCTGCAACTATTGATATCTTTAGCGAAGACGCTGAGCACGGTATGATACAGGTCGAGGATCTCGTTATGAGGCCCTTTGCTCCCGCCACTCGGGCCGACGATCGTGTCATGTTCACAAACACCGAATTTGGCTTCGCACTCCCTGATGGAACCGCTGTCATGAATAACGCTCGCCCTTCTACTTACGAAGAGGAGCTTGCAATTGTTTGCGAGAGAATAGCGCATCACTATCTTCGCAGATGGAGGTCAGAGCTTACTGAACATGGACGGGTCAATGATCAACCAGACTGGACCAAGCTCCTAGATTGGATCGATCATACCCTGTCTACCACGGCTCGCGGCCAGCACTTGAAGCTGAAGAAGGCATGGTCTGAAGATACCACCGAAGTTATTCAATCCCTGAGTACCCAACATTCCGAGTCTATCGACATCAAGCTTCTTGCATCCATTCATCAAAATATGCTAGCTACTATCCAAGGTGACATTGTTATAGAGTCGGAGCTTTCGAGCGATTTACTCCTTGACTGGCATGAAAATGGTCTCGGCTTTGCAGCGTACAACTCTTTCCTCGCGAATATGATAAAGCAGGTGACGCACCGATATCCACATGCTCGGATTCTGGAGATTGGCTCTGGTACTAGTGGAGCAACGAAGTCGATCCTTCAAAGTATCGGGCATACTTGTTCCTCGTACACCTACACAGACCGCTCAGAAGACTCTTTCACAAAGGCTGCACAGGATTTCAAGGCCTATAGTGATAAGATGATATATAGCGTCTTAGATGTCGAGACGCCACTCACAGAACAAAAGTTCAAGCTACAATCATACGACATCATTGTCGCATCCCACGTCTTGACTGGCACGGCCTCGCTTGAGGCAACTCTAGACAACGTGCGACAGCTTCTGAAGCCCGGAGGATATCTAATGATTGCAGAAGTTACCAACTTAGACTCTGTTCGCATCAACAGCGTTCTGAGTAGTGTTTCCAAACGGTGGCTGGGGCTAGACGATGACCGCAAGTACTCACCATTGCTGACATTGGGGTCTTGGCAACGTTCACTTCGCAAGGCTGGGTTCGGGGGTGTCGATGCACACACTCCTGACATCGAAGGCATAGCGTGGCCAATTTCTATCATCGCATCTCAAGCCATCGATGAACAAATTCAGTTCCTACGTCGTCCACTGTCTTCACCCTCGCCATCTACGACTCCCCCTTTCCACCTAGAAAGCCTGGTCATTCTTGGAAATGGCAGTCTTGAGACAGCCCACATTAGTGAAGCAGTGGTTGAACTCCTTCAACGCTATTGTGGTGAGATCACAGTTCTCGATGGTTTGCCTTCTGAGGACGAGTCGCTGAATTTGAATCCAATGAGTACCTTTCTCAACCTGGTCGACTTGGACTCGCCAATATTCAGGGATGTGACGGACGAGACCATGGATGGTTTGAAGCGGATGCTAGAGCTTGCCAAGAGTATTGTTTGGGTCACACATGGCGGTCACCTAGACCAGCCTTACCAGATGGCAAGCATTACCTTTGGTCGCTCCATCAGACAAGAAGCATCGCACATCAATTTCAGCCACATAGATATTTCTGATCTACAGTTCAACGCCCCTAGAGCTATCGCAGAGTACCTTATCCAGCAAAGCGCTCTAGATGAATGGGATGCTCCGCCGTCATCTTTGGCAGACACACAACACCGAGACTTCAAATTCCTTTGGTCAAGAGAACCGGAAGTGTTCTTTGATGGTGGGAAGCTCAAGATTCCCCGACTAGTAGAGAACGTGGATCAAAATGCACGACTCAACTCCTCGAGGCGTTCCATTTCCAAGATTTTACCAAGCTCTGAAATGAACATTAGCATCGCCTCTTCCTTGGAGGGTACTGGGCGTTCTGTAAGAGTACAGGCCTATAGAGAACGCAACCAGTCACCAGAGGATATCGTAAAAGTTGAATTTTCAAGTCTGAAGGCACTTCATATAGTGCCAGATACGTTCTTATTTGTTGGCATTGGGAAAGGCAAAGAAAATAAACCAAGACTTGTTCTATCAACCTCGAACTCATTGGAGATCACTCCAGTCACAACTTTGGAGTTGCTAGGAGACGAGGCATACAATACTGGTGCTGATGATCTGCTCGTAGCCGTGGCGAGTGAACTGATTGCCGATTCTCTGGTCAAGCAATTGACCCGGGAAGAGCATCTCCTTGTTTACTGCTCGGAAAATGATCGCTCTGTTGCTTCAGCGTTGTCTCGGCGCACGACTGTGCGTGTCACTTTTGTATGTGACGATCGAAACCAACAACGAGATGCGTCATGGATTCACATCAATGCTAGCGTTCCCAATCTCACTTTGCGAAAGGTTCTTCGTCAAGCTAAGCCCACCCATTTCTTAGATTTGACAGCTGGAGCCTCAGCCGATGCTCTTGGTCACCGAATTGCCCAAATTTTGCCATCCAGTTGCATTACGATCAACACATCTACTCTCTTTCGACTTCAACCATCGTCATTGCCTCCGTCTTTTGATAGAGAGATTCTTCTGGATCAACTTAAAAACGTAGTGTCTAGGCTAGGACCTTCCACTTTGAATGCAAAACACTTGGTGATCCCGCTCACATCGGTAAATTCATTGACTCAAGAGCGCGCAACAAGTATCGTCCACTGGCCTTCGGATGAGACTGTCAAGGCGGATGTCCATCCTCTGGATAGCCCGCTCCTGTTTTCCAAGGACAAAACATACCTTCTCGTTGGTCTGAGCGGTCAGATTGGACAATCGCTTTGTGAATGGATGGTAGCGAACGGAGCGGGATGCGTGTGCTTGACAAGTCGCCGACCCAAAGTTGATGAGAGATGGCTAAATTCCTTCCAAGGAACAGGTGCAACAGTCAAGGTGATATCGATGGATGTCCTTGATCCAGACAGTATTTCACGCGCCATCAAGGAAATCAACGCATCTTGCCCTCCCATTGCCGGTGTTGCGAATGGAGCCGTCATCTTTGATGATCAACTTTTTGCTAACATGTCTGGAGACATAATGCGGACCGTTCTTGCACCCAAAGTCGACGGTTCCAAGAACCTAGATGATTTCTTCCATGATGTGGACCTCGAGTTTTTTATTCTTTTCTCTTCGGTAGTTTGTATATACGGTAACGCCGGTCAGTCCAACTACTCGGCAGCCAACGGATTCATGAATGCCCTTGTCCGGCAGAGACGCAGGCGTGGCTTGGCGGCTTCTTCTCTCGCTCTCGGAATGGTTGCAGGCATTGGATATGCTGAGAGCGCAGGTCAGGCTGTCCAAGATCAACTGGTCAAGAAAGTCGGACTACCACCTGTCTCCGAAACAGACTTGCGACATATCTTTGCGGAAGTTATTCTGGCTGGTTATCAAGGTCCGGCAGATCCCGTGGTAGTTGCTGGACTACGCGCTATCAGCGACGATGAGGACCTCAGGGGTCCATGGTTCATCAACCCATATTTCTCACACATGATCAAGGAGAGTAAAGACGCCGCGTCAGGGTTAGATGGACAAGATAAGAAGACGTCACTCCCTGTTAACCAGCAGCTTGCCGCAACAGCGACCAAGGAAGAGGCCCTCGAAGTTCTTCAAACATGTTTTGCCACCAGGCTACGCGCCATGCTTCAACTAGGCGACCAGAATATCGAGTATGAGGCTCCTCTTCTCGAACTTGGCATCGACTCATTAGTTGCTGTCGAGATTCGCTCATGGTTCTTTAAAGAGCTAAAGGTAGATGTTCCTGTGCTCAAGATAGTTGGCGGAGCTTCTTTAAGTGAGATTTGTGAAAAAGTGGTGGAGAAACTCCCTGAGAAACTCACTGCAGCAATTGAGCAGCCTGAGAACGATGTTCAATCTCCCAAGGCCGCGGTAGCTAAATCCCAACCCCGGCCGCAGACACCGATCAAGATTGAAAGCTCAGCATTGGACTCTGAGTCAAATTCTACATCGGGCGACAACTCTGTGTCAACTCCAGATAGGCGTTCCACACCAACACCGACAACCACAATGACCACACCTACTGAGTCTATTTCAGGCAAAACATCAAAGAAAGTGGATTCCTCTCAAGCAGCACAATTTGAGCGACCAGCAAGAAGATATTTAAAGAGTGAGCCCATTTCGTTGCCCCAGTCACGATTCTGGTTCCTCCGACATCTCCTCGAAGACCCCACAACTCCTAACGTGGTCATTTCCTATCGCATGTCTGGCAACTTACGTATCGGTGATCTTGAAAGAAGCATTCGCACCGTCACAAACAGACACGAAGCACTACGTACATGTTTCGTCGAGGATGAGAACATCGCCGGCGAGGCTTATCAAAAAATATTGCCCAGTTCCCCCTTGCGACTGGAACGCAAGAGAGTCAACTCTCTAGAAGATGTTGATGCCGAGTATTCGAAACTCAGGGGCCATGTATTTGATCTGGAGAACGGCGACGTAATGAGACTGGTCCTCCTGACACTGTCATCATCATCCCACTATCTTTTGATCAACTACCATCACATAGTTATGGACGGTGCCAGTTGGAGTGTCTTCTTTTCAGACCTTGAAAAGGCTTACATGGGCCAATCTCTCGGGCCAGCGCCCCGACAGTACCCCGAATTTTCTGTGGCTCAGCGGCGCGCCCTTGATAATGGGGAGATGCAAGAAGAGTTGAAATACTGGCAAACTGTGTTCCCAGCTGGTACACAACCCCCAGTCCTACCACTACTTCCTATGGCTCGAGGTAGTTCCAGAGTGGCCATGCAAGGCTTCGACACCCATCAGGTATCATGTCATCTTGAGCCTGCCTTGGTGACGCGGATCAAAGCGTTATCCAAAGCGCAACGATCAACACCCTTCCATCTCCACTTAGCCGCCTTCAAAGCTTTGCTATTTTGCCTTGCTGGTGATGACACAAAGGATCTAACCATCGGCTTTGCTGATGCCGCTCGCAATGAGAGCAGTGTAGAAAAGAGTATTGGGTTTTTCCTAAATCTTCTAACGCTGCGATTTAGCCGGCAACCTGATCAATCCTTTGCGGAAGCGATAGTCGAGGCCCGTAAAACAGCGCACGCCGCGCTCGGAAGTTCGCGCTTGCCATTTGATGTGCTACTAACTGAGTTGAACATTGCTCGCTCTTCATCGCACAGCCCGTTCTTTCAGGCATTTTTGGATTATAGACAGGGTGTTCAGGAACGACATCCATGGGGAAATTGCCAAGCTGAACTAGAGACTGTTCATCCTGGAAGGACAGCATACGACATCACTTTGGACGTTACCGATTCGACTGCTACTGAATCTTTGATCGTCTTCCGTTTGCAAAAAAGCCTGTATGATCTGACGGCAGCCAACTTACTCTTGGAGACTTATGTTCAGTTCCTCGACACTGTCACCACCGATTCGATGCTTTCTTTGAAGTCCACCCCACTTTATAGCGGGAAGCAGCTTACTCAAGCCGTTCAAGTTGGACGAGGTAAGTACCACTTTTCTATATTGTTTGAAATTACCATTAACACTGGAGGCAGGATCTAACTTGGTCTCGGACTGGCCCTCAACACTTCCTCACCGTATTGACCAAATCGCAAATGAAAAATCCGAACAGGTTGCTCTTATGGATGGTACTGGCAAGGTACTGACATACTCAGATATGACTAACCGAATTGAGGCCATCAGTGAGGCTTTGCAAAGTGCTGGTGTCGATGCAGGCTCTCGGGTTCTCGTCTATCAGCAGCCTGCTGCGGATTGGACATGTTCTATGCTGGCTATCATGCGCCTCGGAGCTATATATGTGCCATTAAATCTCCGCGAACCCATTGTTCGCCTCTCTGCTGTTGCTAAAGATTGCGAGCCAAAAGCTATTCTCGCCGACAGCACTACGCTTGACGAAGCGCCTCTTCTCCAGGTTCCTGATTCTCACATCATCAATGTTTCAGACTTACCCTCTGCAGCTTCATCTCACATCGAAATTCGCACGAAAGCAGATTCGCCAGCTGCCATACTATACACGAGCGGCTCAACCGGTACGCCTAAGGGCATCACAGTCACACATGCTGGTCTTCGTAACGAGATCGAGGGATACACAAAAACCTGGGGACTGGGCGCTGAACGAGTTCTGCAGCAGAGTGCCTTTACCTTCAACCACTCTTCAGATCAAATGTACACCGGCCTTGTCAACGGAGGCATGGTGTACATTGTTCCAGCAGAGAAACGCGGTGATCCTTTGGAAATCACGAAGATTATTCAACAACACTCAATCACTTACACCAAAGCGACACCGTCGGAATATTCAATGTGGATACAGTTTGGAGCTGATGCCTTGCGAGAAGCTAACAGCTGGCGTTTTGCTTTTGGTGGCGGCGAATCTCTTAGCAGCGTCGTCACTGAGGAATTTGCCAGCCTCAGCCTAGCGCAGCTACGCTTCTTCAACTCGTATGGCCCAACGGAAATTTCGATATCCTCTCACAAGATGGAAATTCCTTACCGCGAAAAAGAGACAGTGGAAGGTATGGGCCGTATTCCATGCGGCTACTCGCTGCCTAACTACTACACCTATGTCCTGGATGAACATCTTCAACCCGTACCGGTCGGTATGCCTGGTGAGATCTACCTAGGTGGTGCTGGTGTGTCGCTTGGATACCTCAACAATCAGGAACTCACTGACAAACACTTCGTTCCAAACCCATTTGTGACAACTGAGGATGTCATGCGTGGCTGGACGCGCATGTACCGCACCGGCGATATTGGCCATTTGCAAGAAGATGGTGCAATGGTCTTCCACAGTCGTATGGCTGGTGACTCTCAAGTCAAGATTCGTGGACTCCGTATCGAATTGAGCGATATTGAAAGCAACATTGTTTCAAACTCAGGTGGTGCACTAAGAGAGGCAGTTGTCACTCTTCGTGAAGGCGACCCAGCATTCCTGGTAGCTCACGTCGTTTTCGCACAGCAGCACAATATTTCTGATAAGGAAACCTTCCTCCAAAATTTGCTCAGCCGACTACCATTACCACAGTACATGATACCTATCATGGCCATTCCAATGTCCAAGTTCCCGCTGAACAACCACTCCAAAGTGGACCGAAAGGTCATCCAACAACTGCCGCTGCCCGACCGAGTCAATCGTTCCAATGAGGTTAAGGAGATGACTGAGACGATGATTCGGCTTGAACATGTTTGGAGAGACGTATTAGGATCCAATGTGGACAAACTTAACATCGATTTGGATCCTTCAACCAACTTCTTCATCATAGGTGGCAACTCCCTTCTCGTTATCCGCCTCCAGGCACGAATCAGAGAAGTTTTCCACGTTGTCATTCCTCTCTTCAAGTTAATGGGTGCCAGCATTCTGGGCGACATGGCACGTAACATTGAAGAAAGTTCTAGTGTTGAACTTGTTGATTGGGAGAAGGAGACAGCCCCACCGTCTATTCCTCGTTTCCTTAACAATCTTCCTACAAAGAGCGAGACAACAGCGAAGACTGTATTGGTCACAGGTGCTACAGGCTTCCTCGGCAAGTACGTACTGCCACAGCTCGCCTCCCGGCCAGACATTGCAATGATTCATTGTGTCGCTGTGCGAGACAAGCCACGCGGAGTCAACCTATTCACCGCTCCGAATATTACCTATCATGTGGGTGATTTGTCGTTGCCACTACTCGGCCTTGGTGTAGACGAATTCCGTACCCTATCCAGCGACGTTGACGTGATCCTTCATATGGGCGCAGTCCGTTCCTTCTGGGACAATTATCACGTCCTTCGACCCAGCAACGTTGAATCTATCAAAGAGCTGGTCAAGCTGGCTGCCCCACACCGCGTACCCATTCACTTCATCTCGACTGTGGGTGTTTTACCTCAAGAATACAATAGTACTACGGACGAAGCTGGTTCAGCTGCCGCTCATGTCCCGTCCAAAGAGGGTCGTGACGGCTACCTTGCTTCCAAATGGGCCGGTGAGCGCATCCTTGAGCGCTCTGTAGAAGAACTTGGAGTGCCTTCGCGGATATACCGATTCCTTCCCGCTTCTAAGGAAGAGCCATCGCAGAAAACAGAATTGTTGAACACTTTTGGCCGCCTTGTTGACACTCTGGGCCTGACGCCCGACATGGGTGTCTGGAATGGTCGTGTAGACCTGATTCCTGCTACAGAGGCTGCCGACTGGCTTGTTGAGTTTGTCGTCAAAACCACGGCGGTTGCTGCAGGTGATGAATTTGTTCCTACTACTTCATTTTCGCACTACGAAAGTCACGTCGCCTTCCACACTGACGAGTTGAGCAAGTACGTTGAGCAACAGAAGGGAGATAGACAAGATCTCAAGTCTGTACCTTTCCTGTCCTGGTTGGGACGCTGCAAAGCGGTCGGATTCAGTTATCTTATTGCGTCGCAGCAAGCCACAGTTGCGGATAGTGAGGGCAGTCAAGCGTTCCAGTCGCGGAGATGAGACAAATTGTCATTTATGTTGGTGTTGAAACGAGTAAATAAATTGTAGGGTTAGATTTAGTATGCCGTGTCTCATTTTTCTTCGTTTTATAGAATCTGTAGAATGACACTTTATGTCTTGTAGCTTTTAAGAGGCAAATAAATTTTACTTTCGCAATACTCTTCTCTTCCTGTCCCTATGATACCAGTACTCTCATTTTTTTAACGTGAGATCTATTGTAGACTTAATAATCCGAGGCTTGTTTATTCACAAAAAACTCATTCTTTAAATGAATGAATCGATTTAATATGGTATGGAAATTTTAAAGCTCCCTCTCAAATAGCGGGTAGACATTTATGTAATTGTCATTCAAAACAGCGTATTGACCAACTTTAGATTAAAACTTGTAAAAAGTTCAAGGCGTCAAGTAAAACCTACAATCAAAATTTAATCACATGAAAAGTTGTCACATATCGCTGCACTCATAAATTCGAAAAGCTGTCGTTTGCATGTCCATACCCTCTGGTCGATTTTTGGCACTACTGATTAGAGTCACGTTATTTCGCCCATCTTTTACCTTACGCAAAGAATCCGTCTTCACACACTCAAAGTAAACATGTTTCTTGACAATTTGGCGACTTCGCGCCCTGGAGTTTATCCTTGTCAGTTACTAGGTCAAAAGGGGTATTTTCAGATCTAGCGTTTGCCTTACTTAGCTCCTCGCGGAGCCTCTTCGGTTAATTCACTGAGCCTGCATAACACTGTTCTCATTTTCGTTTGCAGGTATTCAATGTATCTTGAAGATCGTTAATCAATTTGTTATCGTTTTCGCTGACCAATCGCTCACATTTCGGCCAAACTTGATAGTATGCGACGCGTTATCAGTATAAGCGCAATGTTCTGCATCACACGTAGTTACATTAGCGAACTTTTTGATTACGCAATTTATGTATCTGGTCGCGACAGTGTTCGGCAATTTTCATTTCTAGAGTGGCATGTCCATATCCATGACAGGGGTCGGAGGATTAAGTGCATAGGTAAATCCTTCAAAAAATCGGCGATTTTCTTACCAAGCCGCTGTATCGGTAATTCGTCCTGAGATCCTGCAGTCTTCCTACTTGAAAAATGTCCGATATCGCCGATTCTGAAGTTTTGCAAGTCTAATAACCCGTAAAGTATCGTTGCAGCTTTCCTAGTGGGACGACCTGCTAGCGATTCGTGCAAATGCACAGTATCAGGAACGGAATTGAGTATAACGGGGATCTTGCACGTGGAATATTTCTCCGATCCAGGCACACATTCCTATTGGCTTGTAAAGATATACGAGATTACGGTCGAGAAAGTCTTCGAGGGGAAGATCCCGAAGTCTTGACTACGACTGACGCTAATTGATTATTGTCAGACTTTACTACGCGAAAACCATACGTAGCTCAAAAAAGAATGTGCATTAAATCGATCACTTCGCCACTGACATGTTTTACAACACCTCTTGCTTTGTTCGATTTGAAGTTGACTCATCGCCTGATTGACGACAGTATTCGAGACAGTTGAGCTTTCCAGTTGCGCGCGCCCTGTCCAGATTGGCGAAGAGTCAGTCAGTCGGAAAACAATCGATCCGGTGTAGCCTTCGCCATTGCTATCAATATGTTACCTCACATTGTACCGTTCTTATTGGCCATTGGCACGGTCAATGGTCTCCAGCCTCGACATGCACCAACATGCAAATACATCCCCGGAGATCCAGGCTGGCCAAGTCAGAAAGCATGGAATTCGCTCAACACTACTGTTGGTGGGCGACTGATCGCAACAGTTCCTGTAGCGCATGTCTGTCATACTGGAGATGTATTCTCGGGATACAACGAGACTGCATGCGCGGATCTCAAGGACTCGATTCAGAACGATGGCGCGGCAACTCTGTGCGTAGTGAACTTGCGACATTTTAATATGTTATTTATCCGCTAACATATTCCGGTAGACAACCTCAACCTGGAGAACCCATGAATCCGTACTTTTACAACCTTACGTGCTCTCCATTTACGCCTGTGGACACGCCCTGTGAGCTCGGTGAACGTGCAGCATACTCTATCAATGTGAGCGGGCCCGCAGATGTACAAGCTGGATTGCAGTTTGTTCGTAAGAACAACGTCCGCTTGGTGATAAAAAACACTGGTCTTGAGTAGGTTATGAAATATTCCGACATTAGAATCAATAGACTAACCACTTGCTTTCCTCGTTGCGTAGTTATATGGGAAAATCAACCGGTAAAGGCTCGCTATCTCTGTGGGTGCACAACCTCAAAACATTAGAGACCAAAAAGAATTATACAAGCGCTTTGTATTCAGGCCCCGCAGTCAAAGTTGGCGCTGGTATCATTGCCGGAGAAGTTTACGAGTACGTTTCTGCCAAGGGATATAGGATCGTTGGTCCAGAGTGCGGACTCTGTGGGTTTGCTGGGGGCTATACTCAGGGTGTTGGCCACTCACAGCTTACCTCGGCCTACGGACTCGCTGCAGACCAGGTCCTCGAGTGGGAGGTTGTCACACCATCAGGCCAGTATCTAGTCGCAACTCCGAAGAAACATGCCGACTTATACTGGGCCCTTGCCGGTGGGGGACCAGGCACGTACGGTGTCGTGCTGAGTGTGACTGTGAAAGCCTATCCAGACGGACCAGTAGCCGGAGGTACCTTAATCTTTAACAACACCAATTCTGATGCTTATTGGGAAGCTGTTGGACTTTGGTATAGCATGGGACCTTCATTCGTTCAAGACAGCCCCAAAAACGTCCAGTTCTTTGTCAGCAATGCCTCTCTATGGGTCTTTGCTTTTGTCATGCCTGATCAAGACACGTCCGCTATCGACAATATTTTGGCTCCTTTTCTGCCAGAACTCGAAAGTCGAAACCTCCCTTACGAGCTGAAAACCTACAACTACACATCCTATCTGGACAATCTTCGCAATTCATACGGTGCATTACCTTACGGGGAGCTATGTCCCGTGTACCCTGTTTTGGGTAGCCGATTGATACCACGGGCTGTTGTACTAAATGAGACTGCCAACAAAAAGCTCATGGACGTCTACCGTACCTACACGGCCGATGAATATGGCTGGTTCGTAGGATGCTCGTTCATCGATACAGCGGAAGGGTCTTCAGTGCGCCCAGAGCACCCGCCAAACTCTGTGAACCCCTACTGGCGCGATTCCATTGCCTACTGCAATCCCAACAATCCTTGGCACTGGGATGACCCAGCACATTCAATTAGGGACAAAAACCAACTCTCAGGAGAGTTCTTTCCAGCCATGGAGGCAGCCACCCCTGGTACGGGAGTCTACCTTAACGAAATCGATTCACTGTATACGGGTGACTGGAAGGATACCATGTACGGTGTCCATTATGAAAAGCTTTTGAGCATTAAGCACAAGTATGACCCATATGGGCTTATGTATGGTCACTTTGCTGTTGGCGCCGATGAGTTTGTGATTGATAATGAGGGTCGGTTGTGCGCAGCTAAGTACTAGATGCAGAAAAGAATAAGGGGGTAATAGATTATCTGAGAAAGGAAAACTAGGATGGTATTTAAACACTCTCCGCATCAAGTTGGAACCTGAAAAGCAATTTATTACACGCCAGCGTCTAAACCCTGTCTATGATCGTAGATAAATTCCAACGAATGTGGTGTGTGCAGTGAGCTAGAAGTTGAAAATGTAACAATGTCAAAACACACTTTGAAATTGAAATTTCTTTACATGTATATATCTCGGAAATGATCTCCTTCTTAGTTTTTTAAATAATAGCAATTTCAAGTGGTAGTGAAACAGAAATTTCTATGTCATCGATAGGAAGCTTTTCCGCAAATTAATTAACTTTAATCTTAATCTGCAATGTATTTTCTTGAAACTTCGAAGTCCTATAAAACAAAGTAATTCGAAGTCTATAAAAAAAGCGCATCACGTGAAGGTCAATTGTCGCATTGAAAGTATCGATCAATTAATTCAATAGAAAGAGATCAATTGGTTTTTGGCTACAATGTACTTTGCCACAAATCCTTCCAATTTATGATGTATATCTACTCTTATCTTCACAACTTATTTTAATCACTCACTGTTGGAAAGCTTGCTGTATTCAGTTAATTCCAATGTCTTAAGCTATTGGAACTTCACGCATTACAGATTCTTCCATCTACCTGCACCTTCCATTTCTCGCTTCCCACTGCAATTCTGTTAAAGAATACTCCTCTCGGATCATATTTTGTTTTGACAGCTAGTAATTTCCCGTAGTTAGCTCCGAAAAATACCTTCTGCCAATCTGCCTGTTGATAATCCGCTTCATTGATGTAAGCTCCAGCGTTGGGTGTTGCCTGTTCTATTATTGGCATGACGGTCTCCGTGATGTAATTTTGTCGAGCTACCATGTCCGAGAAAGGCACATCATCGGAATACGGCATGGAATATGCGGACATAACAACTGCGTCCCGCCACTGCGGTAAGACAGCTCTTTTGCTGGAGCTAGCGAAGCGAGAGACATTCAGAGCTTGACCTATAAATTGTACCCCTAGCTGCATAGTAGCATTTATAGCGGAGCCAACATTAGGGACAGCATTCCGTAGAAGTAATCGGCCACCCATTAGTTGGTCTCCAGCGTTACCGAAAAGACCAGCTGGTAGTGGACCGAAATAATGCAAATAATGATCGTGGTAGGAGTCAAATTGCGTATAATTAGGCTGGAGTGCGATACCCATAGTGGAGATTAATTTGATGAAAGGTTTGAGGGCAATTTCAATGTCTGCCTGCGTCCGGTTGTAGCCGCTGATGGATTGGATAGTAGCATAGCTTTTCGTAGCCAAATAAGTCGCCTGTAGACCTGAGTCTATGATTTGCGGAAGTTGGGAGTGCCAGGCATTGATAATAGCCGCGTGGTTTAGACCAGGCTTTGAGATGGTAAATGAGGCACCGCTAGTGACTGTGTCGGGGTGTGCTCTCAGTGTAACTGAAACCACAACACCAAAATTTCCAGCTCCGCTACCACTGAGCGCCCAAAAAAGGTCTGAATGATCAGATGAGTATGGGTTGATACGGACGAACTTTCCATCGGCTGTGACCACTTCAAATTCAAGCGTGTTGTCGGCTGAAAGACC
Organism: Mycocentrospora acerina; assembly: GCA_022701365.1. Classification (NCBI taxonomy): domain Eukaryota; kingdom Fungi; phylum Ascomycota; class Dothideomycetes; order Pleosporales; genus Mycocentrospora; species Mycocentrospora acerina. Next base: position 27,960 of record JAKUHH010000086.1, read on the forward strand.
AAACGCTGTGCTGAGTGGCGAGTGGCCACCGGACTGGGTATACCCGCCAGCAACTCCCACTGTTGGACATTCTCCTGTCACAACAACAAGGCCAGCTGCTTGAGCTGCGTTATTTACCTCAAATCCTTGCGCTCCAGCACCTATTTTCAGAGCTTTCCCAGTGTACTCGCGATCGGACCAATCTTTCACCTCGATTTTCTTCAAAAAGTGGGTCCAAATCGCAAGACTTCCTGCACCGGTTGATCGTCCCATGTAATCATGGCCAGTATTTCGAATAACAAGTCGGATGTTTTTTCTGTCTGCAAAACGAATTGTCGCTGCAATATCATCAGGTCCTGTTACGTTTACAGAGTAGTGTACGTAATTTCCAAGCAAACAAATTGAGCTACGTGGTGTAAATACGTCACAGCTTGCATTAGCGAAAATAGCGGCTTGAACAGAAGACGATGAGTCGATGCTAAAAACTACGATCAGATTTTGTTCATTGGTTATGATATAGTTAACCAAACTCACTGTACTGGCGCTAATTTCCACTGTGATGTGAGATCCTTGCACAGCTCGGCGTCGTAGTGAGGATCGTGGCATGGTGAACCAAGCGGAACTGTCTTGATAAGACGACCTCCGACTGTGCTGTTAAATTTGTTCCAATCGCTCTCCGATGGCCAGCACTTATCACCAGGAAAGCATTTGCAAGACTGCTCGCGGGCAGAAACTGCTGAGCAATTAACCAAATATGTGAAAAGAAAAAGGGTGATCGCAACAGCGAGTCTCTTCATTGCAGGGGGATGAAAAGCTGTACGTGAAAAATTTATATTGGAAAAAGAACAAGATAGGTTTGAAAAACGGTCTGGTGTTTGACTATGCAAATTGTAAGGGACTTCAAAATCTTTTAACGTTGGCACTTTGACCATCCTGGAAGCTAAGTCGGATATAATTCTAAGGTCAATCGGACATTTTCTTAGCGCATCGGCTATTTTAAGAATGTCGATATATTGCTAAAGTCAAGCCAGTTAAACTTCCCAGAGGAACTCTAAAACAACGGATTAAAAGTTTTTCATAGCTCCAATAAAACAGTTACTATAAATTTGTAACAAGACCTCATAGGCTTTACTAAATAAAAATATTTAGAATAAAACTTCAAGCTAGTGCTCCTGCTAAGTTTTCTAACCAACTTGACGCGTTAATGTGTCTAAACTTCTCACTAAACTACAACATATGACTTTTTAATATTCCAGGAAGCTGCGTTCTATAAAGCAATAAATCTAAAAGTGTAATTAATTATAGTTGTTAATTCGTATAACATAATTAGTCTAAGATACAGTTTAAAGCGTTTTAGAGACGCCTGTTCTGTAACGACTAAGCACGTGCACAGTCAACGTGGCTTACCTCGCTTATAGCATCTAGTCGGCAAAGTCTAGATCTAGCACTATATATATTATACTACACATAGAATACTTGCTTAAGTATTCTTGTGCTTACCTTTTGGTATAAGTGGGGTTATTGCGTAGTATCAATAGCAAGGGCAGGGCGCCTGACCATTACATAATACTTAAGCAAACCCAGAGGTCAAGAGTTCGATCCTGGCAGGGGCCAGAAGTCACTCTGGCTTAAATTGTAGGCTCTAGAGGGTTAGACTTGTAGTGCTAGGCTAGAGGCTAGGCTAGGAGCTAGACTAGGAGCTAGACTAGGAGTTAGACGAGGTCTAGGCTTGCTAGGGCTAGGCTTGCTGGTGCTAGGCTTGCTAGTGCTAGGCTTGCTAGTGCTAGGCTACAAGGGCTAGACTATAGAGCTATTATAATTGGGGTTCGCGGATATTGTCTTGCCTGCCTAACGCTCTTGGGACAAGAGCCTCTTAGGAGGGGGGTAGTGTAACGACTAAGCACGTGCACAGTCAACGTGGCTTACCTCGCTTATAGCATCTAGTCGGCAAAGTCTAGATCTAGCACTATATATATTATACTACACATAGAATACTTGCTTAAGTATTCTTATGCTTACCTTTTGGTATAATTGGGGTTATTGCGTAGTATCAATAGCAAGGGCAGGGCGCCTGACTATTACAGTTCTAGAGGCTCTTAAGTATTATTACATAAGCTATAAAAGGGCTAAAGTGTGAACAGTTAAGCTAGAAGAAAATTATAGAAGGCTATATATTATAAAGGAGAACAGAAGTCTACTTACTTTAGTATTTAAAATTACTTAGTGCAATAATACAGAACTAAATCTTTGTTAAATAAGGAAATTTAGTTAATTAAGTAATAGTCCTTTAAGACTTATTAGTTTTTATATAAAAAAATACAAATCTAATTATTTAAGTCTGTTAATATGTAGATATATTTTGTTTATAAATTCTAGCTTTTCTTATCTAAAAATATAACTATTAGGGATTATCTATTATATTTAAAAATGTGCATTAATCTAAAAGAAAAATAAGTAAAAGTATATATTATTAAATAAGTATTTGCAATAGAAGTTAAAAATTATATTTCTACTCTTAAATTTAAAAGTTATAAAAAATATTTTATAGCACTATTAAGTACTGCAGGTATAAAAAGCTAAATGTATTATTCTAAAAAGATTCTATAAGAATAATTTACTTAAAGATATTTTATAAAATAAAATAAGATAAAGTAATTAAATTTACTACTATATTT
>JAKUHH010000089.1:0-148395 GCA_022701365.1 Mycocentrospora acerina
TAGCCTACTGCAACCTAATTTCTATTAGAAACAGTCTTAGCTATAGAAGTAAGGTGACTTTGTTAGTTGTTTTTAATAAATTATGTAATTTAAATATTAGATCTAAGTTATTAGCATATAGTTTAGAATGCGTTAGGAACATATTTACCTTTATTGTCCTTAACACTACCTTATTTAGACTTAGATAAGTCCTATTATCTTGCATAGGAATTAGGATAATATATGCAATACTACCTTTAAGTGTAGTAGGGTATAATAGCAATAATAAAACATGCTTAATTTAAGCTGCATAAAGAGGAGTTCCTCTGTTATTGCTACACGTAAAAGGAAGGGCGCTAGACTAAAAAACATGTTACTAACGTGTTTGCAATACATTCTCCTTTACTTACTGCCTTATTTTCTAGACTCTGTGTTAATTCTTTAAAAGGCATAGGAATTTCTTCTTAGGACTTATAAGGGGGGTTGTTAAGAAAATTCTTATCTAATAAAGTACTTTCTATAGCAATTTAGCTAGAAGCATTGCTAAAATTAAATTTATTTTGTTGCAGGGAAGTTATTGTGTTACAAACGTGTTTAGAATATAATTTAAGATAGTAATATACTTAAAACTATAAAGCAACTGTGTTAGAAAAACTTTTTAGTCTTGTTTTAATTAGACTGTTTTTATGCAACCATAAAATAGCGTCTTGGCGCGGCTAGCTATAAAAAGCTAGGTTCATGATAGCCGAGGTTAACTTTCATGGTTACCTGACATGCAGCCACAAAGAACCAACCGTCGCGTGTCATTAGCTTACCTCTAGGTTTAGAAATGCCTGTTTCTACCTTGAGCACAGGCCTTAAACGTTACGTCATACTGATCATAACAAGCGTTTTTCTCATCATGGGTAGCATTACTCCCTGCACGGCAAAAAACCAGGTGGGTCGAAAACAACCAATGAGAGCGCAAAGATAGCAGATATCACGACCTAAGGCAGTGTCTCATTGGCTATTTTCAGCCAACTGAGTTTTACGCCGCCCAGGGAGGGACGTTTGTTTCATTTTAATAATCATGCCCTGTGTCACAATTAGAAAGTAACGCCACTGAACCTTAGAGTGTGTAACATCAATTTTTACTTTCTCTGCAAAACGAAAGTCCCAGTGTGCTGAGAATATGAAAGAGTTTCAGGCTTTCAGAATGATGTTAAACCGTAACGAGTATGATTAAGGAGTTGCTAATAATAAATCACCCGTTCTTATCGTACCCTGTAAAAGAGGCTGCTGCGTAGCATCTTGCACAGTCCTTGCACTCATTAGTCATTTCAGGCACACCAAGTTTTTCTTTACGTAGGACCGGACGTTAGTGACATCCACATTCGTCGAATTAGTGTCAGTCAACCTTCAGACATGTGGAAGGTCCATTTAAGGTAATGGCGGTGGAGTGTCTAAAGTTAAGCCTATTTTAACAACTTAATTGAAGTCCAAGTTGTTCCCCATGGTGTGCCTCTCCGTAAGAAGGGTTTAAAAATTGTAGTGAATTTTAAAATCAAACAACAATTTAAAAGGCTCAACATTTTGTTAAAAAATCCATTCTTAAGATTGCATTTGATGTTTAAAATTCGAAAAATTTCAAATCATGCGCATTTCGCACTTATTAAGTTGGGATCGTGAATCTTGAACTTAGGATGTCTTTTGCGAAATGCTTAATTATACATCCCTTAATAGAGAACTGTCAGCTGCCTCGCCATTTCTGAAGCGATAGGCGGCTTGCGAGCGAACTGAAAGCAACCAGTCTGCTATTTCAGCGATATAGAAACAGAATGTCTGAGTAGGGCATAGGACAGCGCTAGTTAACCTGGCAAGAGGTTTGTCGGCTGCGGAGGAAGATGAAGACATGTTCACTTGCAGCAGTATCTTAGAGACACTATATTCTGCGCTCAGGTACTGTAGGTTTACCAACAGTAACAAAGCATAAGATCACTAGGCAACCAAGGTCTCTTGTAATATCAGAGATTAGATTTCATGCAAGGTAAGTGAATTATTGTGTCCCTGCTGATCTAATTTTTTATTAATTTTTTCCCAATAATCTACAGGCTGGTTATTACAACTCTCTGTTGTTTTACTCTTCTGCTTACAAAAAGTTCGCTTTAAATATAACTATTTATAATCACGTTTGCTGAACCCAAGAACTGCTACTATAAAAAGAAAGTAGACATATTCTGAGATTGTTGCAGTGTCTGACCTTAAATTGTTTTGCCTGATCTCTCAGCTGCTTTCCACATCTACAATGGATGCCTGCAAACATACGTCGTGGCTGTCACTCTATGGTAAGAGGCAAGTCATGTTCCGGCAAAGTAGTTTGTTGAGTGACATTGTCGCAAAACTTGACAAGCCTGCCAGGAAGTGGCCTAGCCTTATTGTACTAGCAGGTGCTGTGGACGATTCATCCCTTGCAAGCTGCGGCGTGCTAAGAGAAAAGGAAAAACACTCTTGACTTAGTACACAAATAGGCATTCACTTACAACTGGATCCAAATACAGCTTCCAACGATCATCCAGTTTTGATCGCACATGGAGAGCTTCCAGACAGAATATCCTGCGATCCAGATTCAACCATGTTTCCCTGCCATAGGAACACACTAGAAGAGCTTCGATGGTCTAATGCTGGCGATGTGGAAAATCTTGACGTTCTATACTATAGACTAATTCACCCATTTGCTGAAGTAATTTGCATATTCATGTCAGAGCAAGAGAAATTAAGTGATATAGCAGATCGTCTTGCTACATGGCTCCAATTGGGTTCTAAGTGGGTCTGTCCGTCCACAATACGTCCGCGACTCCTCGTAGTATTACCTGAGCAAACACGTAGGGCAGCCATGGCGGAAAAAGAACTGATAGAACTTCTCACAGAACGATGTGATGGCAGATACCCTGACTTATTTTCGTGCATCTCAGTGTTTGTAAAGCAGACTAGTAGTAGAGGCTTAAAAGATCGCATTCAACGCGAAGCAAATCTCATTCGGAATGAGCGCGTGCAAAACTCCGTTCTACTCAACGCAATACATCTCGACCTTTTCTTTCGTCGTGCTTGTGAACACTTTGCCAGCCCTGTGCAACAACCATTCAGTCTACTTACGGCGTCACGGCTGCACAGACCAGTATCAGAAAGCTTAGCGGAGAACATGGCGGCATTGCTAGACATGGCGGTGTCTCAAGAGCAAATAGCCTCATTCGTGGGGCCGTATATCGCCGAGTCTTTAGTTCTTGATAATTACACATATGAAGTGCCGTGTTGGTTAAGCTTCCTTTCATGATCAGTCGTGTTGCTGACCCGACTTAGATTTTGACCCTAAGTGCATTTTCCCGGTTCTTTACAAACCAGCCTGCATCGCTGCTACACGCAAAGAAGAAACAAAAGATGATAATTCTGCAGATTCAACATCAATAGTCTCTCATACTGGACTTGTTGACCTGATCAAAACAAACTTCATAAAAAGGGCCAACTCTCATCAACTTCAGAGGAGGGATCGATCGAGCTTGCTTTGCGAGTTTCGGCCATAGCTTTCTAAGCTAGTAACCTATGTGTTTTGTCCCGCATGTTTACAAAACATGCCTGAGCATAAATTTCCTTGCAGGCACATGTTATGCAAGGCATGTTGTGTGAATCTAGGACAAAATCACGTCGAAGATCCAAATCTGTATAAGCTGGACGATTGTCCTCTCTGCAAGCAACCATGTGAGGTACGAATTCGAGTAAGGCCAGTAACTGCAGGCGCCAGAGTACTGTCTCTAGATGGCGGCGGCGTACGCGCTGTGATACCCATTCAGTTTCTCCGTGCACTCGAGCAGGCCATAGGACTTAATATGCCTATTCAAGAGCATTTTGACTTTAGTTATAGAACAAGTTCAGGTATGTAGAGTGCCAAGATAGTTAATCTCGCCCACTTACGGGAGATATACAGGGTGTATTGTGAGCCTAGCGCTTCACAGTCTCAGTATGACAGTAGAAACGATCAACAAGGTATTCCAGGATCTGGCCAGGCGAGTGTTTCGTGGACGAAATCGCTTCAGCATTAGGTTTATCTCAACTATACATTCACTTATTACGTCGTATCGAAACAGCCGGTTTCCCGCCAAGGACATAGATGGTCCTTTGACCGAGATATTCGGGGATACTACCATACTAGAGCATCCTTACATGTCGTCTATAGGAGCACGTACAGGATTTCCAGTCATTAATGTGAAGACTCTTGCTACACGATTCATTACGAGCTACAATGGTGTTGGACAACAGCGGCGAAATGCTGATCCTGACGATCAGGCAATGCACAGAGTATTACGTTCAACTGGTCCACTCGACAAAATTCAGATCAAAGACGCGTGAGAAATTCTTTAAATCTTGCGTTGTGTAATTTGCTAATCATTCTGTAAAGTGCACGATGTGCGTCCGCAGCTCCATAGTAGGTGCTTATGCTGTAAACAATTCGCAAAGCTGTTCACTAAATTAAACGCAGGTACTTCATACCTCATTCCATACCAAACCAAGGCACGTTCATAGATAGAGGACTTAGCGATAACAATCCTAGTCTTCTCACATTGCAAGAGCTACAACGTGTGATGCCAAAAACCAGACGCCCCAACCAGTTCGTTTCAGTCGGCACGGGCGCCTACAGCGCGAAGAACCTCAACCTCAACAAAGCCAATTCTGGACTTGCATTCAGCAATAGCTCGCTCTCCCAGATAATCAGACATTATTAGAAGTTTAACTTTAACAGTGACAAAGAGCATTCTGATGTTCAACATGCCATGCGTATCACCCTGCCTAAAGGAGCTAATGACGTTGATCAGTAGTTTCGCCAATTCAATCTTCCATTAGATACAGAACTCCCTGATTTGGCAAATGCTGAAGCAATAGAAACCCTCGCTGATGCAGCCTAGGAGCATTTTAAGAACCTCCCCGCCATACACAACTTGGCCAAAGCACTCTTAGCTTCAAGCTTTTATTTTCAGCTCTCTCGCCTACCAACATACGAAAATGGACAATACACATGTTATAGTGTTATCTTATGTCAAATTCCTGTCACAAAAGCTGTGTTCGCTTCCTTCATACAAAAAATTAATACAATAAATCCCCAGTTTCTTATTCAACAGCAACTATATCGCAGAGAGAATGTCCCAGCTGTCGCCTTAGACCACATCAATAATTTCAAGTTGCCGATCTCATTCTGTGTTAAGTCTGTTAATGAACAAGTTGATATACGTATTAGACTAGAGAGGCAAAGCTATCACATAAGTGCGTCGCCATTCTCGATCCAATCGCTAATCGACCTTCAGCAGCTAGAGTGGATTCCTTTGAAAAACGTGGTGTCAATAAAAAGAAAACGTTCAATTGTTGGCGATTTTCCATTAGCTAAAAAACGCCGGCTGTTGTCTGCTTAAGTGTTATGCAAGAATGACTAATGTTTTAGCATCACAAGATACCGTGTCCGTGCGCGTGATGCCCGGATTCGCGTGACGCCCCAAAACACCAAAACTGACCTAGACTTCAACACAACTCAACTCAACCAATATAACGCTAAACAAGGCTGCTATCAAAGCTGTAGAGTTAATAGGGCCTAGAGAAAAGTCATCGTACACAAAAATAGCTAGCAAGCGTGGTGTTGATTGATCTACACTAGCTTGATAGTGTAAGACTACCCAATCTCTGAACGCAGTTTAGTTAATTATTTAACAAAAGTTCAGCTCTTAACAAGAGCACTAGCTTTAAAGTTTATAGAATAGCTTACAAAAGACGGCCTTCCACCTACACAAGAGATGATGCGAAGCTTTGCCTTGTGTATTGCAAAAGTGACTGTAAGTAATAGCTGGGTTACACGCTTTATCATCCAGAATTCACACTATCTCAAATCACAACAGAAGACTGGTATAGACGCCAATTGCCACCAGGCTGACTCAGAAGCTAAATACAGCCTCTATTTGAACATCTTAAATAAGAAAATTAACAAGCACAATGTTAAGCCTTGCAACACATTTAATATAGATAAAAAGGGCTTTCTTCTTAGTATTACCAGCTGAACAAAACGAATGTTTAGCAGGAGAATGTGGGAGAAAAAAGAGGTTACAGTGGCTATCTAGAATGGATCACGTGAGTAGATAACTCTCCTAGCATGTGTATGCGCAGATGGATTAAGCATGCTGCTAAGCCTTATATATAAGGCTGCTAAAAAGGGCACACAATTAAGCTAGGTTAAGGTAATTAAGCCTAGGAAACACGAGATTTTTGTTAGTGTATCGCCCTTAGGACAGACCAATAACGACATAGGCCTTGCCTGGCTTGAGCAGGTGTTCAATCGCCACATTAACGCAAAGACTAGGAGATCTTAAAAGCTACTTATCCTTAGTAGCTATAGATCTTACGTTTCTATAGATTTCTTATACTACAGTGCTAAGTACAGAATCCTTGTTGCTATCCTTTCTCCTTATTTAACCTACACACTCTAACTACTCTATGTAGCTATGTTCAAGCCGCTCTTAACAGCGTATTTAAAGGAGCTCTTAACTCACCTTTACAATAGCTAGGGGCTTCTCTTAGTTAAAAAAGGTGACTCCTTGCCTCTATTCTAGCGAGCTTAGAAATAATCCTTTAAGAAACAGACAATATTGAATTCTTTTAAAGCAACAGAAATTTCACTATTTAAACTAGTTAAGATACGCAAACGATTCACCTGGGACAACCAGGAGTCACTAAAAGGTTCCTTGCCTGTTACTTACAATTAGAAGAATTCAGAAAGGCTTTTATAAAAAGCTGCAGTTAAAAAAACATAAAAGAAGCTAAAGAGCTTAGCTAGAGATACTACTCTCTTCAGGTTCAAAATAAGCTACTTGGGCTTAAAAACCAGGGGCTCTAAAAGCGCTTACTACTAAGAAGAAGCAGCAGAATTAAAGAAAGCCTCTCAATTTGCAACAATGCCAGGAGTACTATAGTGGTGCTATTTTCTGGTCTGCAAGAAATGTTAGATACACAAATGTTCGTCAATCAGTTAAGGAGCAGGAAGGAAGGAGTTTCAACTCCAGAAAGCTAACACAAAGTAGCCTAAGCAAGCTTACAATCTGTTCTTAGAAAAAAAAGCTCAAAAGAAGCGTGTAGCACAAGTGGCAGCCAAGGCAGCTAGAGCAGAGGAGAAGGTGAATCAGGCAGCTGAATAGAAGCGCAAGAAACAAGAGAACAACATCAGCAAAGCTCTCCCATTATTCTTAAATGGTAGGAAGATAGCTTCAAGGCCTCCACAACAAGCTATCAAGCGCAGGAAACAGATGGTAGATGCGTCAGGTGGTGGTGAGTCTCATGAAGCTGTTCCTGCATCTCCACCACCACAGTCACGCTAGGGCTGCACAAACAGGCCTCCAGGCAGATTTAAGTCAATTAAAATCTTTGCAAATACTACATTTAGTGTCTGCCACAGAATTTTATAATACCAGCAATTATATGTATCCCTATAACTTTCTTTCTCCTAGAAAAAGGTTTGGCGAAAAGTGCGCATTGAGTGAATCCGCGCATGAAATACACGAAAACGGGAGCACGATCCAATAAGAAGATGCTTTAAAAACTGCCTACAACTTGCATTTCGAATTTGCAGTTCGAATTTGCAGTTCGAATTTGCAGTCGACTTATAAAATACAAGAAATTCTGATAGTTATAATAAATTCGAGAGCTGGCTCAGTCCAATTATCTTTTTTCGAATAGAGTATATTATTTACCAGCTTTACAGCTACCAATAGGTTGTTATTTGGCTGTGACAAATTTATGCCAATTTGTGAATGCCGAAGATATTTGGTAAATATAAGTTGATTCTTGCTATAATTGAAACCATCTTGTGGCAGTTGTCTGCTCTTATGCGGATTCCATAGCCTCATCATATCCTATACAGGATCTCTCCTTATGTAGAAGAGACACGGTCTACGTTTCTGTACTGTATCTTTCGTTCAGCTATACAATTCAGTTCACTAGAACTTAGTTTAATGTTCACTTTGTTACTGGTAATGTCCGTTTCTTCGTAGCGAAATGTTCAGTTTGCCGAAAAAATGACTTGATTCAAGGTTCTCAAGAAAGCTACATTGACGTGACTAGTGGGTTAAACCAACTGACAACTTGAAAAATGAAATACTCTAGTTGTGCCCAGTTTAAAGAGGATGTTACTCAGGGTTAATCGCGATCCCTGCCTTCTCACTGGTTGTTGTTGTCACACTGGATTTCTCGCCAGGTAGAGAGAGACTTCAATCATAACAAGTCTCAATTTTGTAGTCTCTCCTGACAGAAAGTGCTTTTGAGCAGTTATTATCTTAAGCATAAGCTTCACTAACTACTGAACTAACAAGTCATTTAACTTTAGACACTTTACAAATAGCTTTACTTTGATGAAATTCTTCAGTCGGCCCGTCACTTCAACAGAGCCATCTTCGTGTATCAAGCCCTCATCTCCAGTTTGCAGAAAAGGGTCCCAGTAGTTTTCAGGGGCAAAGGGCATGGTACTACGACTCCACAAGTCTGATACGCGTGTCAGATGTTCTGAATTTACTGCTGGACCTCTGATGCATATTTCACCCCGCCATCCAGGTGGGAGAGGACGGTGAAATTGATCCACAATAAAAATGTCGTAGTTACGTAACGCCTTACCAACGTATTTGATTGGCGTGGTTAGCTTGGCCTCTAAATACTGTTCTTCAATAATCTCCGCGCAACACGCAATAGACGCCTTATTCGTCATATAAGCATTGACCAGTTTGAGGCCACTCAATTCTTTGTTCTTTGTTTTTAGATATTGGAAACTCCGTACGACATGTCGAGTCATCCCTTCTCCACTGCAGATGGCCAGACACCACGCTGAGCAAGACAAAAGTTGTTCTAATCCGTTTCGAATCAACCTCGCATAAAAGGAAGGCGAAGCAAACGTTATCGCGATCCCCTCATCAACTAACAGATCAGCTACAGCGTTTGAGTCGCAGTGAAGAGATGTCATCGTGACGGTGCCTCCTGCAACAAGCCCTGTCAGTACTTCTAATAAGGAGACTACAAGACAGAACCTGCTTTGTTGTAATACTACAGGCTGATGGAGCCTGAATCTTTGCACAAGACTTCCAATTTGTGTATGCAAGTTCTTGTGCGTCAACCGTACCTTCTGCAGTATTCCCTCCGTGTCGCAAGTGAAGAACAAGGCAGCCATTTGGCCACTCTCTAAGAAGTTGTATCAGTCGAAGGTAGTGTTCGTCACGCTTGATGAAAAAATATTGATCACAGTTTTGCATCCAAGTGAAAGCGCACACACCACCCCAAGTTCTCCAACGGCGACAACGTACTCGGAGTTGCTAGCCTCAAGAATTGCCTGATTACTTTGCAAAAGATCTTGAACGTCAAGCGGCACGTAGGTAGCCCCAATCTGCCATATCGCTAGCATAATGCATACAGTGTCTGTTGTGTGGCTGCTAAGTACACACACAGGCATCAATTTCTTTATTCCAGCCTTGGTTAAAACAGCGATAATCTGCGTGTATCGTGAAAATAATTGCAAATACGATAACGTACTACCCTTATTATCTTTCACTGCTATTTTATTCGGCTGTTTAGAAGCAGTGAAAATGATGCGTGAAACCAGAGTTTGATTGGAGAATAGTCGAGCCACTGGGCCCTTTCCTAATTAAGACGCTACTATACGATCGTGTCAGTCCATGATATCTGTGCTTCCGATTTCAGCTGTTATGTTGGATGAGAAATATTCAAGAAGCCTGTCGTACATCTTGACGAGGTTCTTTAAATGATCAAAGCTGTACAGCTTACTCCACACTCTTATTTTCATAGCTAGAGAGTAGCATGTGATAGGTGATATGGCAAATCCTACATCAAAGTAGAAATTTGCTCTTTTATACAGCTTAAACATCCCATTTGTAAAAAAGAACCCAACACAAGGCTTGATCACTGCCGTCGAAGCCGCGTCGTGTAAAGAGAAAGAGGCAAGTAAATATTTCGCCTCTTGTAAGAGAACATCAAATTAAATAGTAGGTGAAGCTGGTAGCGATAAGTTCACTCTTGTTAAGTGCTCCTCTGATTAATAAAGATCTATAGTAACATTCTGAGCTCTAGTGAGATTAAAGAGCAATATTATTAGTATGCTGAAGTAGTGGTGCACTGGCTTAACATTAAGCAATTTGCATGTTTAACCAACTGCCGCGATGACGCCTTCAGAAATGTTTTCTTGATGGAAATAGAGCATTAATTCAAGGTTTCTGTCGCAATTCTGGATTAGAAAAGGGAGTAACGGAGGTTGCGATGACTGGGTCACGGATCGTTTTGGCGGCATACTGAAACTCTTCGCTATTTCGATAGCGCTAAATCGAAATTGAGGACAGCAATCCAAAGAAGGCCCTTTAACGTAAAATCTCTAAATGTAATGCTAAGGTTTACTTTGATATTCCACATGAGGATTGTGCAGCCAATTTCTAGCTTATTAGAGGAACAAGAACGGTACCCCCTATGATGAGATGAGACATGAAGAGGATGGGATGGAACGAGAGGAGTTGAGAAGCGATGATTATACTTTTGCATGCATAATACCTATATAATAATTTACAGAAGAGATCTGCTTGCTGAGTCATTGGCTAATGCCGCAACCATTCAGCGTGTAGCGCCTTCATGGCGACTACCGCGAACACCCTGCTTTGTCAAACAGACCTAATGGGGATGACTATGTTGATACGCTTACAAGCACTTAAGGGCTTGCAATGAATTGTCAACATCACATTTACTACTATTAACCAGATGGCTGAGAGTCTAGACAGGTATGGAGTATTCACATTTTGGTGAAGCGTTATTGTGCGCGTAGTCGCTATGAAGGCGCCACACACTGATTGGTTGCGGTGCTGCCTAGCTGATGACTGATTAGGTACGATCGTCCTCTCCTCTACACCTTCGTACAGACAGATGGTATGTATGCGATGATGCAGAAATAAGATCTTAATATCTCTATCTAATCCAACCCTATTCTCTCTCTTCTTCCTCTACCAACTCCTATCAGTCTCAGTTGACAGCCCCTGTTCTTGTCATTCGATGACCTTTGCATATGAAATGCTGACGGCAGAGTGGGCAACAAACAAGTCAATCTGAGCCTTAACTCTAAGCGCTAACTAAGATACCGTAAAAGTTAAACCTACGCAGGTAGCTGCTAGGGTCAGTAGCGTAATCAATTAAGTCAATCTGAGTTTATTAGCCCTACTTACGTGATCGATGACAACCCTGGCTACCTGGGGTCAGTCTTCAAGCAACCAATTTTTCATTGCTAAACAGTCTTTCCTGACTCTCCAGGCTTTTTAAGTAATCACCTAAAATTTCGTTCAATACACACACTAGATTTGCCACATTAAACAAAATGTGTAGCAGGCGCGTTTCGCCATCGCCAGTGTGGGCTACAAGCAAGCTGACTTGAATGACTTTATTGGTTTGATAGGTGAAAGTCACGTGGAATAAGTCACTCTTAGAAGCTTAATTTCGCAAGCAAGTTAAGCGATATGTGCCTTCCTGGTTGGTTCAATGGAGTAGAAAGAAAGAAAACCCGATCAACGTCTAGGCAGGCACCTAGAGGTATGCTGTATCTAGCAGCTCGCTAATATAGGAGATGGACGGTTGATTACATAAGAGTTTGACAATTACCTAGTAGTTTACAGCTTTTCTACTAAGGGGTTCTGATTACGAAAAAGACTTTCAAGCCTATTCAGTTAAGTCAATCCATCAAGCCAGTCTCACCCAATTTGCAAGTCAATCGAGTCATTTCACTGAGAATGTTGCATTAACCAAGCCAAGTCAAGCTAGAGTTGCTCGCTGAATTAGCTTGATTGATGACAGCACTAGCCATCGCTTTCGCCGTACAGCAAGATACATACGATAGTTCTTGTTGCGCATGAACGTCTTGCAGGTTTCAGCAAGTCTTATGCTATTTGTACTTATCAAGCCTTCGCGGTTGACACGATGATCATGGAAAAGGTAGCTAAATGATATGCTGACTGCTTTTTCCGGCGCTTCTTTTGGGTAAGCACATAAGCAGATGCCATTGCGTGACAGATATAGACTATGTTGTTGGGAAATTTGTAAGTCAGTAAATTCGAAATTCTTAGAAGGCCTTTGTGGTTCTTCCCAAAGACCTACTTATGTGCTGATAGGGAAGGAAGGTTTCAGATGGTTGACCTGGGCTATCTGCAGTGTTCAAAAAATTTAACAAATGTAAAAGCTCACAATATAATTATACAGAAGCAAAACGTTTTTTGCAGAACTAGATTTGCGATGACTAATGAGCTAAAAGAGTAACCTAGTTTTAAGATTAAATTACTCGATGAAATAATTCACTTCCCTCTTTTTCACAGATGGATTTGACGTATCGGCAATATAGTAAACTACTCAGCTGCTCTGAAAACACAAGTCTTCATCCGGAAACTATGAAGCATCAGCACAAAGCATTTGCATTGCTTTCCTTGTAGTAAAAAGCTTCATTATCTCACTTTATTATAGTTGTGCTGTGATTGATTGCAATTTTTTTGTTCAATTGATTGGTTAAAAAACGATTTATTCTGTGCAAAGCTAGCTACATATTCTAAAAACATCTCTGCTACGTGATCTCACTTTTGTCAAACATCTGTACTGTGAACTCTGCAAAATCGCTGCGACGATCTCAACGAAGAACCATTCAAACATGGAGCGTGCTGTTAATAGCCGGTAATACTTTTGCTATTATACTTCCAAACACAATTGACTGGAAGTAGCACGAAGAATGGAAATGAGGTTGAAACGCTGACTGATGAAAATAATTACATTTACAAATGCCTGGTAGATGCTGAAGATGCAAAGACACAGCTGAAAACTCAATTAGGAGAATTGAAAAGTTCCGTGAGTTACCTAATAGATTCAAAAGTTGAATTGAGTAATAAGAACTTTTTAGAACGTACAAAAAGATAGAACAATCTAAGGTCTAGAGAAAGATGTAGAGAGCTTTGAGAAAGAATGGGCTGGTGTCAAAATGGTCTACTCAAGGTTGAAAGAGGATGAGAAGTCTTAGAAAGATGAGAAGGACTACTTACTAGCCATGATAGACAACCTTGAAGCAGTCAACGATAATCATTTGCTCCGACTTACGGCAAATATCGAGGAAGACGACAAAGAGGTGAACGACTCAGCAATTGACACTTACCAAACACATTCTAGCAGCGAAGAAATTGATATAATTTATAAGACATACCCTGAACTTAAAGTCCAATCTCTGGGAAAAGTCGAAGCTCAGAAGACTCCAAAAACCCTGTTCGACGAATTGCATGAAGCTGAGTGGCCACTAATGCAGCAAAGCTGGGACTTGCTGATCAGCTCGCAGCACGGCAATGATGTGGCATTCAATGATACGGCAAATAGTTCGACAAATGACAGCATGGAGAGCTCAAGTGGAGCGAAGAGAAAGCGAAGCGAAAAAACTCGACATCATGGAAGTGTTAGATCATACTTTTTGCCTCAGATCACGCAAATTTTACCGCTCTAGGCAGCCGCAGACATGACGAACATTGATTTACAAACGACGCGTGAACATGGTGAAGGTTTTTCTTCAGTTAATCACGATAAAATTTGCAAGGAAACAATTCTTCAGGACGAGGTATTAGAGAGAAAGAGACCTGATACTGAAACAAACGTGACTTACACCATGACACACCACGGCGCTGATACAGAGATCGACAATCTGTCTCCCGGCATTGAATGTATATCGTATCGAATCATAGCTAAAGAATCTCGTGGTAAGCCGGGATCAGTGAGAAATCCATGGTGTATTGTTCAGAAAATTGAGGCAGAGAAATATGAGTTCAAGAGGTGGTCTGAGATACAAGGTGATTTGCAAGATTTTACACATTCTAACGCTGATTGTATGCCTGATCTTCATCCTCCTTTGGACAGAATTTGGATACGAAGGTTTGTTGCTAACGAAAAATTAGTAGAAGGAAAGAACTACAGGTTTGTGGACGCTATCCGTAGACGAAATGGACGTGTTTATAACTACACTGTCTTCTTGACCGCGATAGGAGAGCAAGGACAACTGCTTAGAGTGATGAGAGAGAAAGAAGGATTCGCACTGGATAGTCACGTTCGAGTATCACTTACTGCCTTTAGACAAGCTGGTGGTAACGAAGCTAGGATTCGTGCAAAATTCAAAGGAAAAGATGAGTCACGATTATTTGAGGAACAACCTGACGTCTTAATCTAACTAAGACAGATTCAAAAAAGTGTAAGAAGAGCTATCAGAAACTTGAGCGATGTGGACCGCGAGTTGATCGAAGACATTCCAAACTAGAATTCTAGAATAACTTTGCACCATCAGCTGTATTCCTATAGGTGACTAGGCCAAGATTTCACGTCGTTCTCTCAATCAAAATTTCACACAAATGATTTGACAAGTTAAGTTTTCAGACAGTTCCAGTTATCGCAACACTTAGCTTTGCTGGTCAGGGCGTTTACCCCTTGCACTTCGTTCCTTTCTTCATTCTCTTAGAAATTGAGATGAATCTGCGATCAGAGTCTGCGAAAAAGCGCCAATTTATAGTCGATTTTGGTTTGTTGTTTTCAAGATGTTTGTTTTCTTCTGAACAGTTAATGATTGTTACGAGATGACATGTAATGTGCGTACGGTTTCAGAAACGGCACTGGGAAGGTGATAAAAGGCACAAGCACAATGAAGCAAATGGAATTGCATTTGGTGTTGCGACACCGAGAAATGTTTGCGTTTCGATTGAACGCTGCTTTCTATCGCAGCCACTACTACCACCAAGCGATACCTAGCAACAAACTGAAGACTATTATACTAATCAATGGTCAATGCCTTGTGCACGATGCCGTAGTATGGGTGATGATCAAGCTTCTGCGGTATATCTTTGACTTTGTTCTTGAACTCACGGCTCATGTGTTGAAATACGTCTGTGACCCCCTTTGAAGAACTGAGTGATGTTTGCGACATCTCACATAACGTAGTTTACAAGCGAGTGAGCCGTACAAGCGAGTGAGCCACCCTACTAACTTTGCGCACCTCTACAAACGTATATCTTAATAATATAATAATATAATATATAGATAATTACAGAGTAGATTAAGTAGTACTCTAGGTATCCTTTTTACACGTACGTGAGTTATAGCTAGTCTCTCTACACCTTGTGCAGCGCGCAAGAGCCTAGCAGCTGTAGCTAGATTGCTCTCCTCCTTAACGCTCTTTATAAGCAATCTGCTAATTAGCCTCTTATTAAGCAAGTAGATCCTCTCTAGCTCTCTTTGTTAACACTTCTTGCTTGTGTACACGCTTTTTTTTATGCTGTTTACGCGCTAACGCTGCCTTATTAGCTCTCTTAAGGCAGGCAATCTAATTACATATTAGCTTAGTAGAGAGCATTATTACCTTAGCCCTCTTCTTTAGCTAATTAATTACCTTAATAATTAAGGCTAGTAATAAACTCTTGTGCTGCTAAACGCAATTATGTATTAATATTAATTAAGCCTTAAGCTTACAAACATTGCTTAGTGTATAAGCTTCTTAGAGAGCCTCTGCAAGAGCAGCTAGAGGAGTAGGTGTATAGAGCTGCACGTTAAGCTTTAACAGAACAACATCTAGCTAGAGAGGCACAAGGCCTGCGCCTTAAAAGGCTAAGTATATATTTGCTAATATAAATAATTAATTAAACACAGCCTTAAAGGCTAGCAAGAACTTAAGCTTTATAATATAGTAAATTTAGTAGCAGATTAGGCTCTTAACCTTACAGCTGTACACATGCTTTAATAGTAAGAAGCAGCTAATATTAAGTAGCTACAGCAGGTAAGATAAGTAAGGTAGTATATAGAGTATGTAGATGTTGTTCTCCTTGCAAAGCTCTTAAAACTTAAGTAAGTAGTAGCTCTTATAGCTATTAAGGATAAGCAGGTAATATATACTAATAATATAACTCTTTATATAAGTGTTAAAGTGCTTTAACTACTTTACTCTTAGCTTATTATTTGTCTAGCTGTTGTTACTAACTGTAATTGCCTAGTTATATAAGATATCTTTCTCTTTGTACTAAGCAGATAAGTAATACTAGCTAGTAAAGATAAGGAACAGCAGGACTAACTAGCTAGCAGCATTAATTGCAGCAATTGCTGTTACCTACTTATAATTACCTAGCTAGATAGCCTTTAGCCTGCCTCTTCTCTCTAACCTTGTTATAATAAGCTAAGTTATAATCTTGCCTATTATAAAGCTTGCTTTATTAAAGTTGTAGATACCTTTATTATAGATGCTGTACTTAGCCTTTATCTCCTCTATAAGCTTAAACTAGCTCTTAATTAGGGCTAGATCCTTGCATAGAGCTTGCTGCTTATTATATGCTTAATTAAAACGCGTTATAAGATTGTCTGTACGCTTAATAAAGTTGCGCAGCTAGTAGACACTAACCTAACTAGTACTGCGCACAGCTAGAAGCTTATTAGCTATATTATATACAGCAGCATACGTAGGCAAAAATCTATGTTAGTTAAAGTTAAGTATATAGCTAACTATTACCTGCTCTTCTTACTAGGTAAGCTTCTTTAAGTTAGGCTAGCAATTGCGTTAGGCAGGTCTACTAGCATGTTAGTAGTAGAGCGTTACTTAAGAGACTTTAAACGTCCTTGCAGCACATTGCTTAGTCTAGATTTAATTTATATTAAGAGCTGATATAGCAAGATTTATATTAGCCTTATAATAGGCGTGTAGAGAAAGAGTTAGTAGAGTCATAATTAATTCAAGTGTGGAGGTGCGCAAAGTTGGTAGGGTGGCTCACTCGCTTGTACGGCTCACTCGCTTGTAAACTACGTTAGTGCTTCGCAGTAACATAGTAATTAACATCAGCATATTTCAGGTACTCGCTTTAACTCACTTCTTCTTGATAGCTGTCTAAGGTAAGGTTCAGGATTTCGATGAGACTTCAATGGTTGCGTGGCGCGGTAGACAACACCAGATTGCTTGGATACTGATGCTGGCATGTCTAGAGAAGACTCCTTTATAAGTATTGCCTTATGTTAGTATTGACCTCATTCACTTCCGAGAAACGACGAGAAGGACTGAACTCATTTCCCTTCTGATAAGGCGTTCATATTGGGCAAATTAGATGTATAATGTCTTTAATCATAAGCAGTTCATCTTAGTTTATTCATATTCTCCACAAATACTTGTTCGCTACAACTAGATCCCTCTTGCAAAGAGGAATACGGGTGTTGCAAATCCTCTTCCTCAATTCCCTCTTCATAGCAGATGACAGTGGGCAGGAGGCATATGGCTGTTCACTAGTAGCTGGGCTGCAATCATCGAACAAGCTATTAAGTTGTCGCTTGCACCTTGCGTCCCCTGTTCAAGGAACTCCACCGTTGCGACAGCATGATTTTTGTAAACACCCAAGCTCACAATCCGATATTTAGTTGAGCCACAGCCAGGAAGTGCGCAGAACCATTGTCTGAATAGTAGATAGTCTCCTGTGAGCATGTTTTAGGTACTGCCTACAGCTAGACGAGCTCTCATAGCAGCATAAAGATCAATAGATCGTGCGTATACCATTTCCAGACAGTGTTTATGAATAGTATTGTTGGAGATTCGCAGACCATGTTGTGAAGTTCAGGACAGGACAGGGAAACTTATACCGCAGAATAAAGCAAGTGTAACAAAGGTGGTAAAACAGAATGGGAAAAATCGAAGGAATGTGTCCTAGGCAGTAGTTCGCGCCTAGTTAGCTGATCATCATTTTAATAGGAACAGGAGGATGCAGCTCAGCCTAGTCCAAAGTGTTGCCAAGCAAATAATTTAAACGAACAAAGATGCAAATTGGACAAACACTTCCCTACGGATCGAAGAACCCGGTGGGCTAAAAATAGCCAATAAGACACTATGTTAGATTGTGATATTTGCTTTCCTTGCGCTCCCATTGGCTGTTTTCGGCCCAATGTGAGAGGGACGTTAGCTACGCGCCACGACCCACGTGGCAAGATTTATGTTTGATACGATAGGTTGGTCAAAGGCGTCTAATATGCCGAGGCACATTAGAAACGGCACGCTAAGAAAGAAGGAGGTAGAGACACCCCTTTTCACTCGGCCAAACTCCCGTAAGACACAACCTTGATAGTAGAGTGACTTCAACTTTTAGAAGGTGAGTCTCTTGTGACAGGTCTGTCGCAATATAGTTCTAACGCCTAAAAGATTTTCGATAGTCGTAGTTGGACAGGGGTGTCACGGTCAGAAGGAACCTGAACGCCATCACAAAACAGTCAACACCGTCGCCTTTAAAATTATGTGAGGCATGATTTGATAAATTGTGCTAAATGCAGATTAATAACAATTATAAATATTACTAGTCCCAGTTAGGACACCCCTCCTCAGGTCTTTCCCTCTGCATGCTCACCAGGGGTCCTTCCAACATCGCCAACAGGACGGTCATCATGCGTTTGCGTAGGAAAATCTTAAGTTGATGAAGACATGCATTTTTCTGTTAACGATGTGATTCTCGCTACGTAGTGGGAGATCTGACAAGAGAGTTTATAGTCGCCTAGCTCACTTTAGATGATAATGTAGCAGCAAAAAACATTTGATCGATAGGCGAGAACAAGGTGGCATGAGTTCGGCCTAGAATGATGTATTTTCTATAATCGGCTTCTGTCACAGCCAAACACCAATTGATCTCTAGTTATTAGGATAGTAGATTGAATTACTCTACGCGACAGTTTCACTTAAAACTGAGATAGAAAAAGACAAATATTAACATTGTTTTCCATACATCCTCGCAAGGAGTGGTAGCCTAACCTTATAAGTGAAGTAGGATTCTAGCCTTACGCGTCACTAAGTCTTTGCTACGGTTTGTTGCTCAAACAGCAAGCTAGCCGCTGTCGGTTAGCTTGTCGATGGTCTGCCGCTTCAGGATGACAGAGCGGCTGACAATCATCAGTTGAATGTTGCAGAACGGTAAATACTTGTTTTCACAAGCCAGACTATTAATGATACTTCTTAGGCGATAGTATTAGTGAAGTTTGAGAATTTAATTTATATTGTATATTTACAACGTCTTTACTAATTGCGTCATCGTGAATAAGAATCGATGTATAGCGAAAGAATGTGTTAAAAAGGAGAATTTTGGCGCAAAAGTTAACTCTTGCTTATTCAAGTCCATATTGTCATAGAAAAAACTTTTGAATTTTACTTTTTTCCTTTAAATTGTCACTCCATGACTTTGAATAATCTGAATTACGGTTGGTTTCTTATGCAGATCGTTGATAAGCGGTACATCTTCTTCTGGTGATCAGCTTGGAGGCTCTAAGCCTATCATAAGTTTAAAGTTCAGTATTAGCGTTATATTCACTAACATTACTTAGTCGGAACCATTAATCTTTTGTAAAACATGCTGTCATCAAGTCCATTGAATCCTCACTCAAGAGGTGTCTCACAATGAGATTGTTTCTTAATGTTTTTGAAGTTCAATTTCTTGTCCGCTACTAGTTGGTCTTTTTCTAGACCGAGATTTTCGCCGAAAATAACGAGCATGGTTCATCTCCAAGACTTAGCCAACGCTGCTTCAAGTGATGAATGCAGAAAAAGCTCAGTGGTTCCTTTAATGATCGATGTCAACACAGATAGAAGGGATTTGATTGAACAAGACAAGTAGAGTCAGTACGTGAAAGTCGCTTTAAGGGAGATTATGTACTAACTAGCAAAGCCACAGCTTGTCGTCTGAACTGCAAGCAACAGCTCCTGATTTTGTACCTCACATCTTACGTAAGGAAAAAACAGATAAAATGCTGAATTTGCTTGCTAATTCTTTTGAAACGCCGGTAGTACCATTCTTTTCTGCGCAAGACTCTTAAAGCACGGTGTGGCTCTGGTCCATGCAATACCACTTGTGGCAATATACTTAGGCTCTAAACTGTTATCAAGCAGGATTAATACCTAGTACAGAAAACAGAAACGTAAGCAAAGATCTATTTAAGCTAGTTGCTGAATCATGATTCGATTTAACACTAATTCTGTCTGGATTCAAGATACATAACGGTGAAGGTACCTCAATTGTGAAACCAGCTCAACGCATAGCCGTGGCAGGGTGGAATAAGTCACAATCAGAAAGAACTTCTAACTTAATCAACTCACCGCACAACTCTGATTTAGACAAAGTTTCTCTAATGCAAAGAAGAAATTCTGCTATCAGTACCGCAACAACGCAGTCTCAGCTACAAAATAATGCGGCACGTTCTAAACCTTCCTCTTTAGATCAAGAAAATCAAATTTCAAATCACAAGAACGGATTCAAGCCGTTTGATGATTCTGTGAACGATCTAAACGTAGCCCGCAACATTACACAAAGTAGACTCCCTCTTGGTTCACATCAGCAGAATCAAAGCAGATCGCACTCTAATGAACCTCAAAAAGAAGCGTAGACTAGATCGATGTAAGAAATGATATGGCCCAGACAATCCTCATGAATAGTCCTCGTGAATGGACTTGGAAAGTTGCCTATTCAACAAAAAATCTAGGCAAAACATGAGCGATAGTACAAATGAAGGGGATGGATGATAAGAATTAGGTATTAAATTAGATAAAGAGCGGATATCAAGTTGCATTAAGTTTAAGTTAACCTATGATTGAATTTCTTAAGGAATAAATGTCACAACTTAACACTAATTAATCTCCTGCTGTGAAGTTCGATCAATCATATCCTTTACATAAAAAAATATTTTTCTAGGCATAAAAGGATGCTACTAATGCATATTTGTATCTTTAAGATGCTAACTGAAACTATCAGGTATCGCTGAGAAATCATTGCATCTGTGAGTAATTGAGATCCCACTGCCTAGGAAGCCTCTCATTTATACTCAATTAGAAAGAAAAGAGTTTCCTTCTTCAACTGTTCCCTCGCAGATACTTTCAGCCAAATCTCGTATACTATAATCTATTTAAGCATGTTAGCGCCCAACGTCTGAAT
Organism: Mycocentrospora acerina; assembly: GCA_022701365.1. Lineage (NCBI taxonomy): Eukaryota > Fungi > Ascomycota > Dothideomycetes > Pleosporales > Mycocentrospora > Mycocentrospora acerina. Next base: position 21,003 of record JAKUHH010000089.1, read on the forward strand.
AAACCTGTTTGGTTAAAATAGCCAATGAGATACTGTGTTAGATCGTGGTATCTGCTACTCTTGCGCTGTCATTGGTTTTTTTCGGCCTACCGAGTTTTATGCCGAGTAGGGAGGCACATCAGTCTCTTTCTTCACTGCTCCTATAATACAAAAATAAACTTTTCTAATCCATTCCTTACACCTACTATCACAACCAAAAACCAATCGATTTCTAGCTTTGATGCTAGTAGATTGATGTACTTCTACGCGACACCTGCGTTCTCTGATATCTTCGTACCTACTATGAGCAGTTAGCTGTAAAAGTAGTCTCTCATGGAGTTCAATGTAGCTTAAATTGTTCCTAGAAGAGACACGTAAACATTGCGTTTTCAATCCCCATCAGAGCCTTTTAAGTTGTTGTTGTTATTCAATAAATAAAACTGTCGTCACCATCTTGTGATTGACCTCGCTCCGACAAAAACGACTTCTTCAAAACAGTTTGAAACGCCAGCTGAAGTTGGCAATCTTCACGCATAGTAGCATGCAGGCATTAAATTTCTTAGTGCTGTCATGTTTTTGCAGTTCTTTTAGCGTTCATAACGCCATATTTGTTGTTTCATAACTTCAAGCCTTCGTTTACTGAGGAAGAAGCACGATTCTTCCGCTTTTCTTGAGCGAAATCATGCGATTTTAGTTTAATTAATAATTTATTAGCTTACCTATCACCGAATAGCAGTGATGCATAACGTGTTTATTTGCGTAGTACTTGACAAATTAGAAAATCCAGTCATCAAATTCAATAATGAGCAGTTAAGATAATTAGGAGAAGCTTATCAGTCAAAATGTTTCAGCACTTATACACTTCAGGAGATCTCCCTCCCATTCAATTCCTTCATCAAATTCTAAATGCAGCAGGCTTAGATAATATTTGCTGTTTGAAGAACCTTTAGAGATAGTCTTTCAGAAAGTAGACGTCTTCTCAGCAGTAATTTCGCAAAAGTAGCGTGAAGAGACTTCATAAATCAAATTCTCAGGAAGATATTCTTTGTTATGTATGTGCATTTAAAAATCTTATTATAGCTTCAGCTAGCTTTGCACTCTAACAGGTATCCAGATTATGTATTGTTCACTAGCAAAGTACATCTTGTACAATACAACTCATGTTTCCACGTTTACTCATCATACCAGACCGCTCCACGTCTAGCAAGCTCCATGAATTTGCTCCTACTTCTTGTTTGCCAAATTGGCTCATTATTATAGCCAAGGAGGGACCAGATGCAATTGTTCTGCAAGTCTCGTTTCTGGTGTAGACAATAGGGTTCGAACCGCCTGATGCTGCTTCCCCACTGCAACGCTGCAAAGCTGTACAATTCACTGACAAACAATACGTTATAATTCTGAGGAGTATCGCCATAATCCTCGCTGTATTTGTAGCATATTCTACTCTCAAACAAGTCAATTTCTGCGACGTGATAACAGCCGTGCACCAAAACGCCAGGTAAAGCGACACGTATCAGGGCCTTTTCGAGATGTGGTAGGTGCCTCCGGTGTAAAATTTCGCTATAGTCCTCGCTATATTGGTAGCTTATTTTTTCCCCAACCAAGTCAATCTCTGCGACATGGTAGCAGCCGTGCATCAGAACGCCCGGTAAAGCGACACGTATCAGAGTCTCCTCGAGGTGCGGTAAGTGTCTCCGGTTTAGAATTTCGCCGTAACTGCCTGCATCTAGGAGACTATCGAGTGTCTCTACGTACTGTTCACGGTTATTCGTCATGTTCGTAGTAATCTGCAAAACTTCATTGTTAGAGTTACACTAATCGCTGAAAGTACTGTTGCCTACCTCATTTAATGTTTACTTTATTTTCCTGCTTAGGAACTGTCAGTGAATTAAATGCAATTTAGTGTCAAGGAATAATTTTGAACTCTATAAAGATAATTGCGGTTAAATTATTGTTTCATTTCTTAACGAGGATAGGCACTGTTTTGGATGAATGCCATGACGCATATCCTTTAATGACAACGATGAGTGCGACTGAACTTGAACACTTCAATTAGATTGATGTTTAAGATCATTTTCTCGAATTAAGAAAGGCAGGTACACCATCAATAATGGAGATGAGTGATTTTGTGATGATGATCACAAGTATTGTCGCAGGTTAGTCGTACCAATTTGTAGAGCCATGAGTGATTAGCAGATGGATCAGCACAAGCGACTCATGGATAACGAAAGACTATCGTATCAAAGAACAACAATTTATATGGCGTTCAAAAGACTGTAGTGGTGATTTCAGTCGAATGATGTGATGAGCTGACTACTCACGGTGCCCAATTCGCCTGTAGAAGCGGATTTTTTTAGCATGCAAGTGTCGCAGTGCCTTTGTACAAGGTTCAAACAACTTCCCACTCCTACTTCTATGTCAACATGACGGCTGATTGATCAAGTCATTCACCACAACAACCATTCTCACTGCTGTCCTGCATTCAACAATGAATTTTACTGACGTCCATATTATCAGAGTTCCGTCTTCTGGATAGCAGATGAAAGACAAACAAGGAAGGTATTATATTACACCAATTTAAGAGGTTAATTTTGCAATGTGTTTAGGCAAGGCCACAGACCTGTAGTCTATTAGTACGTTTGCATACAGAGGATGTGTACTGTTTCATCCCATGATATATCTGGTGATACATCGTAACACCTTTTCAACTTGCAACGTGTAGTGAGATAGAACTGGGTCCTAGCAACTACCAGCTTAGGATGAATAGCAGATTGCATGTACACTTGTCGCGAGCGAGCCAAAATACGTGATCTGTTGCAGCTGCTGAATTTTTAACCTTACTCTTTTTTGTTAGCATACCTTTGTGTATTTTTATATGAAATTTTTCAATGGCTCGCACGCGATGGCAAGCTAGATTTATAGTATTGCATTTGCCCTCTGATTGTACTGTTACCTTAGGGGTAGGCATAGTGTTCCAGTGCATTGTAACTTTACCAGATTATTGTTTAGAGTTTTTTTTTCAATTCTTTAGCTTATCTTAGTGAAAAAACTTTTCCATAGCCTTAGAGTTCTATATTTTTATTCTTAGAAATGCAGCCCTTCTAAATTAGCATGAAGGATTTTTCATAACAATTGTTACAAAATAATCTCTGGATCAAAGACGCAAGCTTGATTCCACCACACGTCATTCTAGTCTACTTTTAGAGCTTTCTTTGACATTAAGAAGAAAATCGTAGTTATACTTAACACTGTTGTCCAGCCATGGCAGCGAATGAAATATTACGCACCATGCGGTACATAATGACACGTACCTTGGGAGCCCTATTCTGCCGATGCTTGCAGTGAGTATCCTTTGCAATCTTCTTAAACAAAGTAGAGTTCTGCTTTACAAAGACTACGGCTTTTTTTATTTTAGTGTTGACTGCTCTAGGTTGTTGCAAAACAGATTAACGATACGAGACATGCATACAATGCTACCAACAAGACTCTAATAAGTCTGCAAAATACCGTTAACTGCGTTTTTGAGAAGAAGATTTATGCGGTTTCACAAGTTATCCTCTCCACGTTTGATGATATATCCTGGTAGAATCAAATTGGTCGCTAGCGATAAGAATTAGAAGGTGTCAAATTGTAGAATAGACGGATCAATTTTCAAAGCCCATCCGACCATAACACATAAAGGGAGCGTTAACACCACCAAACAGGCGCAGGAATGTATTGATTTTGACATTTCTATATTGAGATTCAAGTCTCTATCGTGACGGTGTGCAAAGATGCAAGCGGACTCGTACTCAGAAATTTCAAGAACTGCTGGTACGATTAGGTAGCAGACATAGCTTGGCAACAGAAGCCGGAGGGTTAAGGTCGGAGTCATTGCGTCTACGAAATAGAAGCACGAACATAGTACCACCATGCTGGAAACAAATAGTATTGCCGCATTAGAAGCTTTTTCCACTAGTATTATCTTACCGACACTCATGTTCTCCAAGTTTGCTGAGTATGTAGCCTCTGAATTCAGCCAAGATTTCAGTTGTGTGGAGAGAAACTCAGCTACAGCTGGTGGAGCGTCAACATGAAAAATACGAGAGTGCCTGTCTTTTTTGGAATTTCCAACAACGTCGGCAATGATAGTCTTTATGCTATTCACTCTTAGTGTCCAAGATGTCTGCAGCACGCAAACGTAGATTGAGTGTGTTAGGAATAAAATAAATAATGCTACAGCAGCAATTCGTGATGAGCGCATTTCTGCATCTGTGGTTAGATCTATTCAGATGTTAGCATACTTACTATCGGCGCACAGAGAAATGTGGCTCACCTAAGGAACTGAGATGATGCATGTACGGAAAAGACACAATACCTGTGCACATTGGAAGAATCGGGATGTACAACAATGCTGCAACTGTTGCCTGCCCGGGCTTATACCCAAGGTAGCCACCGTGAACGGAACACACACTAATGAAGAGAAGGGACTTTATGCTTAGAAGACCTATTGTGATGTTTTGTGCGGCGTGTGTCTTGTCCCTGATAATAGCAACAACAAGAAGACACACGGAATCCCAATCTCTGTGACTATAAGTAAATCTGTACGTGATTATGTTCGAGCCTTTAAACATACAGAAGCAGGGTTTCAATAATTACTGCCACACAAGGATAATTGCTACTAGCAAGATGGTTTTCAGTTTCGGTGAGCGTATACTTTTGCACCACTGAAGCCGCAGCTATCGAAAACAACGCAACAACAAAGCGTATAGAGGGTGTGACTGAGGTTACAAACAAGATAAAACAAACACTAGAGAGAATGACAGATAAAAAACATAAACTCCGGAACACAAGTGCTCTTTGCTGGCGCCATTGCCTGTAGTGCTTCAATAAATTTACAGGTATGAACATGACGATCAAAAAGCAGGAAGCAGACAAAAGATTTTTAAGAACGATTGCTAGATACAGGATCTTAATCTTAACATTGTAGTCTAAGTGAAACTAATAGATAAGTTCTATCATTCTCAAGATCACATACCCTGCGCCAACAGCTGACATCAGATGCTGAGGACGCCCAAATTGATAAAATGAAATAAAAAGGGGAAATTTTTCTTCTTCATATTGTAATAAGATAAGGAAGGGAGAGGATAGGATTAGACTAGAAAGAGGAGAACTGATGATTGTATTACTACGTGCATACTACCTACAATATGGAGGAGGCAAGTGCGTGCTGAGTCACCGGCTAATGCCGCAACCAATCAGCATGTGGCGCCTTCATGGCGACCACCGCGGACATTTTGCAGAGACAACTGAAGGGTAAAAACCTGGGGCTTTTTGTTCTACATTGTGAGTGAATTTAAATATCAGCTTGCAGCAGTTCCTTAAGCTGGATATTTAAGCCAGCGGTGACTAAATGTACCATTGGAACGCCAACGCTGTGTGCAAATCCCCTGTTACATTATTTTCAAGGTCAGACGTCAAAGGTATTAAACTAGGTTCTAAAGATAATGCGCTTTCATAAGGAAAAATTTAAAGAACGAAAATAATTTAAAACTGCCATACAACAAGCTTATAACATTAAATGTTGTATTCTAGTTTTTAACCGTTTCTGGATAGATGAATGAATGCGCTAAGAATGGACTTTTGCAGAGGTTCTATCCTGACATTTGCTTTAGAGTTATCTAAAAACATTCATCAATTCATCAAGTGGAAATTGATAATATTGCTAGGTGTCAAAACATTGGCCTCGAGAAGGTGACATTCTGCAAGTCGCAATGATTTTGTTGTGTGTTTAAAAGATGCACTTCTTAAGTGAGATCAAAGTCTTTTCAACATTGATCAAAAGATGTTACAAAATTAATTAACTTTTACACAGCTGCTTCCCACTGCTGTTTCACCCTTGCACGCCTCCGCAATACGACTTTCCACATTTCCTCGCAAGAATCAATGTTCTGGACTTGCAAATAAGAGGGGCGTCAATCTTACAGGTTAATACATCTTTCAGTCCTTTGATTACTTGAAAGATGGGCTAGCTGGCGTCAGTTCATATCGGAACAAAGTGGCTAGCTGACAGTCATCAGTCTAATGATAAATGATGATAATGCGACTGAGATTAGGGCGATGATAGCCAGTTGTTCTACTTAGAACTTATCCAGTAGGTGTGAAAAATGTGGCTTAGCACTTCATTTCGCACATTTCAATACGAAAGAGTCAAAGCTAAGAAGCGTGACATGTAAAGTAGTATCGTAAAATTATATCTCAAATTCAATTATGATCCAAACATCACAATTTAATAATTATCATCCAAGATGATTCTCAATGTCAAGACCTCTATAATGCATAAAAATTTAATCATAAAGATTTTATTTGCGCAAAACATTTTCAAACGTCACCAGTAATATTAATTGCTTCTTTATAGATTTTGTTATAGCATTTAATGTATGCATCCCAATCTCATCTTTCTCAAGCCTATTTGATAGTTGGCTTAGCGACTCTTGCCAGACGCTCTTCTGGTGGCAAAACTTGTTCTATTCAGAAGAAAAAAACACTATTTCATCTTCTCCAAGCCTACCCGGTCCGGATAATCTTATTACAGTCTATTTCAGCTTTTAATATCGCAAAACTTAATCTTTCCCTTAGGGGTATTCTGTCTAAAAAAGAGCGAAAACTGTACTTGAATCCAGTTCGTGATCTTATCTGGGATATCTCAGGGTTTGAAGAACTGTCGCAAGAAGGCCTCAAACTAATTTTGCTTAGTAACGACGTGCCAGCACTCGAACAGAGACTTCATGACACAAAGAGATATCTAGAAAAGTATAGAAACAACAGAAAACTTCAAATCTATCTTATTAGGACGTTCCCAGTCCTCAATAAGACGGCGCAAACTCTTAACATGATGGTCAATTTCAATATCACCAGGAATATCAGTGAATCCCGGATGCGCACAGACGAATCTCATTTGTCCGCAGTGAGAGAGAATGCTCTGCTCTACACAGGTGAGGAAACATTTCTGATGGCATTCGGCGCTCCAGCAGTTGTCGCTGCGAAGTCTTTGAAGGGATCATGGTACAAGGCATTAAACATACCAGATAGAAATATCCGTCTCAGGTTCTACGTTCCCAGCTTGCTCAACAGGATCTTCAATCAAGTCACCATTTCCTACATGGATATTCCACGAATATCAGGATTCGGTAAGGCCCTACAACTTCGCGCATGGAAAAATCTGTACATGATAGGCTTGCGAAGGTTCCAACTCAAAGCAGGGTGTTTGACAGCCTCAGGTATTGTACAAGCTAGCTCACCCACACATAAACAAATACTAGTTCAATTTTTTCACCCGCTTCAATTCATACATCTGAATTGATACATTGATCACAATCTCTTACCCATGTAATACTTCCAGTAATAATGTTAAGGTCCTGTCTTAAGCAATAGAAAAACAAGGATACTGAGAGAAAGAGCGGTTTTCAAGCTCTCGAAAATGCCGCATTAAGGTAAGTAGTGCCAGCAATTGGTTTCTAACCTGATAAATATAATCTTCTTCCTCTTGCTCATTGTGAAGAAGATATTGCGTGGGATTTCGCGCGATTCTTACGCTCTTTTAGGTTGTTTTCGGTATATACGTTCTTCGTCAATTAGGTTATTGCGTTATTAGTTTCTATGTTCTGTAAAGAAAAAGACTGTGTGTGCAATGAACAGGAAAAGAAAATCAGGATAAGATTGCAACAAGGGGAGATGGAACGTTGTGAACAATCTGAATGCTTCCGTACTGAAAAACGTAAAATACTACACATTTTGGCCGACAGGAGAACCTGACTCAATTTTATTTGAGTTCACCACTGCATGTTAAGCATGACATCTGGGAATGACTATTCAATATCTGACCACCGCAAAGGAACGAAGAATAGCGGAACTGTCACCAAACGTTGCTGAACATATTGCTTCGTCAAACAGGTCCAACTTTGCCTAATTCAATTCTGAAAGACTCCATCAACTTTGTCTTACAGTTATGAATTTCGTCTACAGACTTCGCACTTCGCACTTCTATTTCGTTTTGCTTGAATTCGTTAGATCATGCATCGTTCGTTCCTGTGTGACAAGACACCCCCCATGCCGAGACGCACCCATGCATTCGGTCTATGCGAAAGTGATGTTCAGATAGAAGGGGCCTTATGCGATTATGAATAGCTACAGTTAATGAGCACTATTATAGTGATACAATCGTCATGGTGTGCGAAGTTGTTGAATTGCTGAGAGTGACGTTGTCTCGGCACAGGGAGTGTCTTGACAAACAGAGACGGACGCTATTGCTGTACACCAGAGTGTTCTTCTTGAATAAGCACTGGGGCTCATGAAATATTTGGCGCTGGAAGTTCTGTACATCCACTGGGCACTTGGCAAGATCGGAAGGTATGTGGGTCGTATGACTCTAGAACAGCGTGACAGGAACAACAAAAGCCAGTGTTGATAATGTAGACCTTGGAACGGCGACGAGTCGATGGGTGTTCACGAGCTCGATTACTATAATCGATACCTTGTTCGCGGTATCTGCTCTGGCATTGGTGCGGTCGCTTGTTGACAGGAACTCTCTTGCTAGTGGCATGACCGCTGTGTGTACTCTTGTGAGGGTGAAAAAGGCTTTGCAAATAAGAGAACATTTTTTTGAGTTTCAATTTGATCCTATGTGTTTCCAGTTTATCGGATGTTTGCTTGAATCACAAAGTTCGAAATTGTGTACTAGTTCCGACGTAGGATATGAAGGTTTTAGGAGGGAACAGCTGGCAGAGTTTTATACTTCTACCAGGCAGTTAATTGAAAAATTATCTCTAGCCAAGCTTGGTACGTGCTGTGGCCAAACTTAATGCTATGGTTCTTAGTCATCTTGTCTTGGCAAAGCTCAAGGCTCATAATGTGGCTGCATGTCAGGTAACCATGAAAGTTAACCTCAGCTATCATAAACCTAGCTTTTTATAGCTAGCCGCGCTAAGACACTATTTTATAGTTGCATAAAAACAGTCTAATTAAAACTAGACTAAAAAGTTTTTCTGACACAGTTGCTTTATAGTTTTAAGTATATTACTATCTTAAATTATATTCTAAACACGTTTGCAATATAATGTCTTCCTTGTAATAAAATAAATTTAATTTTAGTAATGCTTCTAGCTAAATTGCTCTAGAAAGTACTTTGTTAGATAAGAATTTACTTAACAATCCTTCTCTTAAGTCCTAAGAAAAAATTTCTATGCCTTTTAAAGAATTAACACAGAGTCTAGAAAATAAGGCAGTAAGTAAAGCAGAATATATTATAAACACATTAGTAATATGTTTTTTTTAGTCTAGCGCCTTTCCTTTTATGTGTAGCAATAACAGAGGAACTCTTCTCTGTGCAGCTTAAATTAAGCATGTTTTATTATTGCTATTATACCTTACAACACTTAAAGGCAGTATTGCATATATTTTCTTAATTCCTATGCAAGATAATAGGACTTATCTAAGTCTAAATAAGGTAGTGTTAAGGATAATAAAGGTAAATATATTCTTAACGCATTCTAAACTATATGCTAATAACTTAGATCTATTATTTAAATTACACTATTTTTTTTAAAAACAACTAATAAAGTTACCTTACTTCTATAGCTAAGACTGTTTCTAATAGAAATTAGGTTGCAGTAGGCTAAAATATTGTAAATATGTTCTAAAAGGTGTTCTAATTATATCTTTATAATAAGGTAACTAAAGATCTATAGAAAGAAATAAGAAGACTTTAAAATAGACTACTAGTCTTAAACAGAAACTATAGAAGAGATGCAACAAGGTTTAATATATATTTAAATAATATTTAGAATAAGTTTAATATTTTTTTAGCATCTTTATTAGAGTTTCTTTATAATTTAATAGAAGAGCTTGCCTTAGAGGAACTGCCTTATGTAGACCTATTTTATGCTAGAAAAGAGTTCTAGTAAGTACTATTTTAGACATAACATGTTTAAAACATATTAAGAACATGTTAGAATTCTGCTAGCAATAGACTATACTTTATTAGTTATACTAGCTAGCAACTAGGTTAATAAAAAAGACTCTACTTCTATAAGAAGCTAGATTAAGATATTAATATTGCCTACCTTTCTTTGCTCTTTAAGTTAGGTCTGCCTAAGAATAATAAAGAAGAGTGCTTTGTTGTTAATATAAGCATAACAAGGTTAAAGCATTATAGTAGGTAAACTCTAAAAAGACATTCTAAACATGTTTCTAATGTGTTCTAGATGTTAACTACTTGCAAGGTATAAGAAAACTTAAAATAGTTTCTTGCAAAGCTTTTTTTAAAGTTATTATTCTATAAGATATAACATTATGTCCCTACTTTACTGTAATTATATTTAGAATACATTCTTAATTCCTTTACTGCCCTCTGTAATTATAGATAAAGAAAAGCATAATCTTCTCTTAGTGCTACGTCTAATACTAACTCTAGACCTAATATGTTATAAGTTTTAGATTAATGTGTTTAGAACATATTTCTAATATATTAAGCTTAATTTTTTAACTTACCTTAGCTTAAAATATTCCTTTCTCTGTATAAGTATTGTTTAGTTAATAATATAAATATTGCACTTACTAATAAAGACTAAATTTAGGCTATTATATATTAAGAAAAGCTTATTTAGTTCTCTAATAGAGGAAGTATAGATAGCATTATATATAAGTAGAGGATAAGACAGAAAAATCTTAAGACAGTACATACACAATCTAAACATATTCTTATTTTATTTTTTAACAATATTAAGTATACATATAGCACGTCTTACCTTTTAATAAAGACCTTGTAATTATGTGTTTTAATACTTAATAAGCTAAAATTTTATTTTAGCATAAGACTTTTTAAATAGACATGTCTTTTAAGAGGCTAAGAGATAAATAGGCTAAAATTCTAATTGCAATATTCTTAAGAAAGCATAATAGATATAAGTAAAAGTCTAATGTATTCTAAATATATTCTAAATGTGTTAATAAAACATAGTAATTACTTTAGGTTGTATTATTATAAATTTAGAAAATCTAGATATCTATTTTAAAGTTTTTTCTAGGTATTTTAATCTTGTAGCTTAGCTAGCTTAAAAGCTAGTTTATTAGTATTATATCTATAGACATAGTTTTATTAGAACTACGCTTAATATAAGTAATAAGTATATAAAAGGTATATTTACAGAGCAAAACGCGTTTAGAATATATTCTTAATATGTTCTTATAGGTCTTAGACTGTATCTTTAGAGTATTAATCTAAAATACAGCTCTTAGCAACTCTAAATAATATTATATGTTTAATTTTGCTAAGTTTATTTCTATTAGAGTATTATAAAGGCTGTCTTAGATATTCCTTAGATAGAGACTTTAGTCTAGGGTTAAATAAGATCTCTTCTAAAAGCAAAGTTAAAGGAATATTATATATCTATTTATAATAAAATTATAAGTATACTTTTTTAAAAGAAGATAATTTAAACATGTTACAAACGTGTTTAGCTAATAAATAATTAGCTAGTGCTGTTAATTAGGCAAAAGATAAGAAAAATAATATCTATACTGCTAGTATTGCACAGTGTTGCAGTCTTATGCCTCTTAAGATTTAGAAAAGACTTGCACCTAATATAAATGCTGCTAAATAAGCTAGACAGAAGGGATACTGCACTAGGATTTAAATATCTCTATAAGTTATAATTAATAAGTATATATAGAACCTAAATATGTTCTAAACATGTTTCTAATATATTTTAGTAGTAAATAAATAGATCTTTAAGATATCTAAGAATAGGCTACTAAAGAAAAGTATAGAATTTATTACTCTTATAGAGGAGAATAAAGCGCAAGTATAAGATATAATCTTAACAGAAGATAAGAAAAGAGTAAGTTTAATATTTAAATTTTTAAAACTTACTAAATATATTTAGAATGTAAATAGAATATGTTAGACCTACTTATTATTCTTTATAAGAATAAGATATCTTCTAGCTCTAATCTTATCTTACTGCTAGTAAAGAGATTACAATCTAAAGTAAAGAAAGTTCTAGTCTATTTAAATTTATTAAATTTACAGAGTAGAACTGTGCCTTAGTTAGCTTTAAAGTGCGTTGATTTAAATATATTTATAACATGTTGCTAACATGTTCTTAGCTTAACTCCTCTTGTAGAATTAATAGTTAGGAGTTCTATATTAGATAAAGTTTCCTCTATAGAGTTAAAAGAAAGAAATAATAGAGCAGACTAGGAAGCACTTTAAATAAAGGTTTAAGAACTTAAATATTATAACAGAAGGCTGCGTTTAAAGAGGAGTAATTACATAAAAAACTAAAATAAGATTAGATTGTAATCTAAATACGTTATAACTATTCTTAAAGGAGTCTAGCTTATAATTTAATTATTACTTGTCTTAAATCTTTTCTATAAATATGCAATGTGTCCTCTTTTTAATATCTACAACTTATTTGTTTCTTCTAATAAAAATAGGTAATAAATTACTTCTTGCCTATATATATTGCTATTATTATATTATAAATATATTTCTAATATATTATAGCTAATTTACTAAAACTATAGCTCTCTGTCTACTCTTCTATTATTAATGCTAGAACTATTATTAGATTAAAACAGTGTTAGATTTGTATTATATAGAGGAGAGATATTTTGTAGATATTACTAGAACAAAGATAATAAGGATTTATGCAAGGTAAAATAAGTTTAAAACAAGTTATAAGTATATTCTAACTAAGTAATAAAAAAAGGTTTTAGATTATAGAGCACTAGTCTACTATATTAAACATAACTATCTAGAATACCTGCTTTCTTTTGCTAAAATTAGTTATACTTCTAAAAGAAGTAAAAGATTAGATATTAGATTCTTTTAATAGCTTTTAGACAGTTCTTTTACTAATAACTTTAGAGACTATATTTAGAATATAGTTACAACATGTTTAGCAGATTAATTAATACAAGATTAGAGTATTAACAAGGTTGCTTGCCCTAAAGAAGAAGATTTAATATAATTTTAAGTTTAAGAATAAGTTCTAAGCAAATCTTTAAGTAATTTACAAAAGAGAAAAAGATTATATTTTAAAGTAGAAGAATAAATACCTCTTCTATAAAAACCTCTATTAAATTTAAAAATATCTAAACCTCTATATAAATTAAATAATATCTTTTAAAAGCAAGTAAAAAGCTAAGTAAGAGCTACAGAATGTGTTTACAATATATTAGTAACATATTACAGCTAAACCTTAATGCCTATTATAAGATTCTGAAGGAGAAAGGTCTACCTCTTTTATATAATAACTATTAGCATAAAGGTATTTTAGAATGTATATTTAAAGAAAGTTGTAATAAGAGATTATATTTTAAATTTTAAAATCTTATCTAGAAAGAACATGTTTATAACGCGTTATAAACTTGTTCTAGTGTTCTTTCTATTTCTTCTTAATGTCTTTTCTCTTATTCTTCCTTTTCTTTATTATCTTCTATATTATCCTCCTCTCTATTAACCTTTTCTTAAGAGGGCATATTAAAGAATTAAAGGCTCTAGCAGGAAGCAGCCTTATCTTCTGCAAATCTAAATTAGTAAGCTAAAATATATTACAAACATATTAAAAATGTGTTTTAAAGGATCTTATACTATAGACAGCTTAACTATTCTGTCTGCACATATTGCAAGGGACTTGCTTATTATTTAACCTAAGCATAGTGTTTATATAAGTAAGATAAAGCTAAAATAAGTTATAATTGCGTTTAAAACATGTTTTGTAAGTGCTTACCTGTCCTGCTCTCTAACTAGAAGTGTGCTAAATAAGATTCTATTTCTTAATAATATTTTAAGCAATAGTTATACACAGATGTTTGCGTTCCTAGGCCTCTGCAGTCTTAATCTTTATTAAATAGTTATATTTAATTATTATAAGCTTATAAAATTCTATTAAGGTTAGCAAAATATATTTAGAACATAATACAAATATGTTTTGTTTACCTTTAACCTTACTTAGGTAGGTTCTACTTAGGCAACCTTTATTATTAGAGGGCATAATATTATGTCTGTAGATCTTAATAATATAGGTGCAAAGAGCACCCTTTAGCTAGAATATAGCCTAGTAATGTAAATAAAATATATTTAAAATGTAATAAGAACATGTTTAACTTATGCTACACAAAACATTAGTACTAATCTTCTTATAACAGTGTACTTTTCTATAGTCTATGTAGCAGAAACTATACGTGTTATTTCTGCTACTAATAGTAAATAATGTTATAGACTAGCCTTTTCACAGTATAATATAGAAAGTGTTAATAGTAGTATTAAGTATCTTAAGGAATGTCTATACTAATTGCTCTAATGTTTCTATGTTTGTGTGTTACGTGTTTGCTTACCTTCTTACAGTTATTATGTGTGTGTAGCTGACCCTTTATATACCTTCCCCCTTATGTTCCCTCTCTCTTTTTTTTTTTTTTTTTTTTTTTTTTTTTTTTTTTTGTTATTAGAACGTTGTGGTTTTAAACTTGTGTTAGTTTAGTGTTAAACTAGTGTTAGTGTAGCAGTATTGTAGCGTTAGTTAGAGGTCTAGGTGTGTTTGCTCTGTTGTTATTCTGCGTCTAGTTTGTGTTGTTGTTGTAGTTAGTGTTTAGAAAATTTTTAAGTGCAAGGTAACCTTAGTAAGGTCTGTGTGTTGTTACCCTACTACCTTTTAGAATCCTTTGCTCCTTTATAACCTCTTAGTAGCTCCTCTGCAACTTCTTATTTAGTTATTATAATAAATCTACTTCTGCACCTTCCTGTTTTATGTTTAGTTATCCTAATTAGTTATAGCTGCATATCTTAATCTTACTGTTAGCTCTAGTTCAGCTGCATCTAGTGCTAGTGCACTGCTGCTGCCTAACCCTCCTTGTCCTAATAGTTCTAGTTCTAGTTACTGTGCCTAGGTAAGTATTTCCCTTGTGTAAGACAGTTCTTTTCTAATTTATATTGTTAGGTTACCCTTAAGAAGCCTATTTAAAAGGCTAGTTAGTTTATTGTTAAGGGCAATTCTAATAATAAGTGTTACAACGTTTGTAAGCACACTAGCCTGTTCTGCACTAAGTGTATTTTAAAGATAAGGAAGTTTAGGCATACTAAGTGTCTTCCTAGTCCTAGTTCTGCGTGTACTACTTATTATGCAAATAAGTATACTTGTACTACAGAGGACGCCCTCTTTGCTGCTAACCTTAATCTTTATTGCGCCTTTGCTGCTTAGTATGCATTTATTGCTGCATCTTATACAAATAAGGACTTGCACATTTAGGTTTATAGTACATACAGCACTAACCTTACTAAGCGCACTAGTAGAACCTACTACAAGTTTACTAATAAGTTCTACTGTTATTATTGCTAGTTTAATAATGCTTATACTGCTGCCTAAGCTAATCCTACTCCTGCCTTGTTATATGCAGTTACCTGTTGTTGTTGCTTAGCGCCCTCTTTAGATCCTGCTAGTGCTTTAGAGGGAACGCCTCCCTGCCCTGCCCTAAGTGTTAATGCTTTAGCTATGTCTGTTCCTACTCTAAGTTATAGTTGTAGCAGTGCTGTAAACAATGCCTTTATGCGCTAGTTAGCTGCTGCTTATAGGAACGCCTTTGCTAACTAGAGCACTTAGATTAATAGTCTAGAATGCTGTATTAGTAGAATAGAGGCGTTGTTGCAGACTATTACTATAAGTCTCCTTTCCTCTTCTTTTTTTTTTTTTTTTTTTTTTTTTTTTTTTTTTTTTTTTTTTTTTTTTTTTTTTGTGTGTTACTTAGCTAATTTGTGTAAGGTAGTATTGCTAGTCTTGTTTCTTGTAAGCAACCCTGTTAGATTAAGTATCAGACTTATAACAACAATAGACATTGTCGTGATTATTCCTAACGCTGTTGTTGCTGCGACAAGACTCCTCCTTGCTGTCACTGTAACAAGACTCCTCCTCGCTGTTGTTACCGCAATAAGACTCCGCCTTGTTGTCAGCGTTGCAGTAATTCGCCTTCTTGTTGTCAGTCAGGCCAGTCTAGTCCTAGTAAGTCTCTAAGTCTGTTGTTATTATCTAATGTAACCTTGCTGCCTTGTTGTTGTTATAGTAGTTAAGGGCGTCACTCTCCTTCTTGTAGTTGTAGTAGAGGTACTAGGGATAGTAATGCAACTCTGCGTTAAATTAAAGGTAGTGTAGGTGTGTTTAGTGTTTAGGTAGGTCTTGTAAGTGTAGTGTTTTAGGCTAGTAACTCTGTTACTGCAATATAGCTCTTAGCCTAGTTAAGTTTTAGGTTAGGTTAGTTTAGCAACAGTAGGGTGTAAGTCTGTCTTTGTAGCTAGTTGCCTAAAAGTTAAATAAGAACTTGCCTATAATCTTATTATTCTAAGTATAAGTTCCTTTTAGAGCCTTATCCTGTGCCTGTTTTTAAACCTATCTAGTGCCTCTGTATCTTAGACATCTTTAAGGGGGTGCTAGGTTAGAGTTAGCTAACCTTGCTATTTTACTAGCGCTTGTTTCTTATTCTGTCCTCTTGCGTTCTTTACTTAGAGAATGTCCTCTACTGCCTACTTATAGAGGTCTAGATCAGTTTCTTCTAGTATAATTATTAGTCCTAGTCTAGAGTTAATGTTCTATTAGCTTAGCAGGGGGTCTAATGCTGCGTGTTCTATTAGATCTACATATACTGTCTTATGTAGATTTCTAGGGAGGTCTAGCATTACTGTAAGTAGCGTAGGTACAGTAGTAACTGTGTATTAGCATTAGAGCTAGTCTAGTTTCTAGCTTAGCTAGTTTGTCTTCACATTGTGTAGGGCAAACTAGACTTAGTCTCTAACTTAGAATTATTCTGCAGGTTAGCGTAATAAGTTAGTAGATTCTTAGGATTGTTATTAAGAGAATACAATAGCTGCCGATGTTAGTTCTACACTGTTTTTTAGATAACTTAGGAATAAGACAGCCCTTCTCTTTAGGGATATATTTAAGTCTATAAGGATTGCGGTCTGTTAGAGGGTGTCTATAGTGTAGCTATTTAGGAGTAAGTTTAGGCTAATGCTAGTAACGCTAGAGTCTTAGTTGTTTAATGTAAGTTAGCAGGCTAGTAGGGATTCTAGCTAGTTAGTCTATTTAAAGTTAACAACTATGCATAGGATAGCTTAGACCTCCTAGTTTATTCTCTCTGTGCCCTTATCTATTTAGGGGTAATAGGTTGTTAAGAGTAGTTAATTAATTCTTATAAGTAAGCATAGTGTTGTCTAGAATTTTCTTAACTAGTCTAAACCTCTGTCTGTAATAATAGATAAGGGGAAACCTTAGAATCTCTACTAGTTATCTTAGAAGACCTAGGCATAATGTTTTAAGGTTATGCTTATTATTACCTCTAGCTAGATGTATTTAGACAGACAGTCTGTAATAACAAGAAGATACTAGAGTAAGGTGTTAGTTTCTTAGAGTAAGTTAACTATAAAGTCTATTAAGATTTATAACTAGTATCTGTCTGCAATTAAGAGGGGTTAGAGGAGTCCTTGTTATTTCTTTTAAGAGATATATGCCCTGTAACAGTAGCAGTTCCTTACGTATTAGGCTATATCTTTTGCTATGCTGTCTTAGTAGTAGTCCTATTAGATAATGTAAAATGTAGTATTTTTCTCTAAGTAGCTAGCAATGTTTAACTTATAGGCTTGTTAGATAATTGTTGTTAATAATAGTTCCTAGGATAGGACCTATGTAACCCTCCTCTAAAGTAGCGTCCTGTGTGCACTAATGCTGCAATTGCTAATCTGCTAAAGTGTCTTAGCGTCTAGTAAGAATTTTTGTTCTCCTTGTGCTACTGCTGTTTAGCAGATTGTATATAATGTATTATGTTAGATTGCTTCTTCCTATAGTTTTTGCATATATTTGTCTATAAATAGTAGCGTGTTAGACCTGTTATTCTCTGTTAGGTATTTAGAGCTGTGTCCTGCTGCTATGCTAATTAGTTATATAACCTGTGCCTTTAGGTGTTTTTAAGCATAGTAGTCCTGTTTACAGTAGCTTAGGGCGTTAGGTTAGGTTAAGAGGCGTCCTAGGCAGAATTTTAAGTAGAAGTAGTATTAAGAGAGGAGTTCTGACTATTAGTGTTGTCTTTTGCTAAGGTCTTAAGCTATTATAAAGTATTCTAAGTTCTTGTAGTTAGTTAGAATAGTAAAAGGGCCTTAGACACTCCTTAGCTCTGCTAACTAGGCTTTTAAATATTAAACTACTGCTGTAAGCTCTTTATTATAGATAGTATAGTTTATTTATGCTAGTGTTAGAACTGCTAAGTAGTAGGCAACTAGGTAAAGTATGCTATAAATCTTCTAGGAGAGGCAGCCCTTAAGGGCGTTGCCTAAGCAGTTAGCCTCTAGGACTATGTCTTGTGTTAGGTCCTATTATGCTAGGATTAGGCTAGCTATAAATAACTGTTTTAGTAACTAGAATGCTTCTTCCTATTCTTGTCCTTAAGAGAATTGTACGTCCTTTTTTATAAGGTGTTAGAGTAGTGCTGTTGTCTAGGAGAAGTTAGGTAGGAAGTCCTAGTAGAAATTAGCAAATCCTAAGAAACTGCAGACTCCTTGTAGGGATCTAAAGGGTTCTTATTCTTAGATAGCACAAATCTTTTCTAGGTCTAGGTGTATTAATTGTTCTGCCTAAATAATGTAGCCTAGGTATTTAACCTCTTTTATTACAAAGACACTTTTTTTAAGGTTTAGGTGCAGGCCTGCGTCCTTAAGGAGGGAGAGTACGCGTTAGACTTTTTTCTAGTAGTCTGCTTGTAGGCTATTGCTGTAAATTAGGATGTTATTAAGGTATGCTATAGCATAGTCCCCTAAGGTTTCCTTTAGGGCCTTATTAATGTAACATTAGAAGGAGGCAGAGGCCCTAGAGAGGCTAAAGGGGCAAACAAGCTATTTAAAGAGGCTAAACTAGGTCTAAAATGTAGTAAGTGCCTTATTACTTTAGGCTATGCAGAGTTAGTAGAATGCTAAGCAGACATCTACTTTTGTAAACTATTTTGCCTCTCTAAGTGTGTATAGGGTTTCCTTAATTAGTAGGAAGGGGTAACAGTCTGTCTCTATAATCTTGTTAAGTGCCTAGTAGTCTACGCAAAGGCGCTATCTGCTTAAGCCCTTTTTAACAAGAAGTATAGGAGCGCTAGCTAAAGAAGAACTTGCGCAGATCTATCCCTTGTCTATTAGTTCTGTAACTTGTTAATATAATTCTAGTAGTTAGTCTCTTAGCATACTGTACAGGGGTCCTTAAGGGGGTTCTAGGCAGCTCCTGTTAGGGTTTAATTTTAGTTTAATGTAGTAGTCTATTTAGCCCTAGTAGGGGGGAAGGGTAGTAGCCTTTTTGCTGTTAAATAGATCTTAGAATTAGTAGAGTTTATTAGGGAGTGTTGTTCTTAGGGGAGGTGTTGTTGTCTCTAGGAGGGAGTCCTGTTAGAGGGCTGTTGTTATTTAGTAGATACTTGTAAAAAGCAAGAAGAGGTCTAATTAGGGATCTCTTCTTTAGTAACAGAGTAGTCCTATAAATGTTAAGCCTGTAACAAAGCTTGCTATTAGGTTTTTTAGTCTAGATCTGCATTCTTTTACTATTAAGTTATTAGCCTGTTAGATTGTTAGATAACTGTTAGCAACGTTAAGAAGCACCCCTTCCTGTTGCAGCTAAGGTCTCCCTAAGATTATGTTATAGCCTAGTCCTAGGATAACATAGGCAACAGCTTAGGATTACTAGCTGTCTATATTATATTCTAGCACAGCTAACTGTGTAATTAGTGTTAATTTTAGTTAGCCTACTGCTTAATATAGTGTACAAGAGGGTATATTAATAGTTTAACACTGTATCCTTCTTGCTATCTTTTTGCTTATTGCGCTAAAACACTTGCACCCTAAGTTAACTAGAGCTTTAAGATATATAGTTCTATTAATAAATACTAGGATTAAGAAAGGTTTCCTATCTATCTATTAATAGATAGAAGACACTTCTTTTTCTATAAGTTTTTGCCTAAGTTCCTCCTCTGCTAAGTTATTTTAGTTCCTCCCCTAATTAAGCCTTTAATTAGGGGGTATTAGTTTCCTAGTTTTTTATTTTCTGTCTCTAAATCCCTTCTGTTCTGTGTCTGTGTTGTAACATTTTAGATAACAACAGCATTTAGGCAGCCTCTTAAAAAGTGTCTAGAGTTCCTGCAACATGTGCATAAGTTGTTATTTTATTATTGTTAGAAAACGTTATTAGAGATCTAATTTATTTATTTTAAAGGGTTTTTTGCTAGAGTTTAGCAGTATAGTTTTTTCTATAAGTTTTGTTAAGAGGATATTGCGCCTACTGTTGTTATGTAAGTGTCTCTGTCTTAGTCCTAGCTTAGGAGTGTTAATAATTAGGCAAAGGGGCAGAATTTGTCCTCTATGCTTATTATCTTAATGTCTACTGTAATTGTCTTATAAGCATTAACTGCCTTATTATAGTTTGTGCAGGTTACGCCTTAGTGTAGAGCAATTATCCTTAAGTTCTAGTTAAGGCAGCGTCTAAGTTTGTGTAGTTTAAGTTTATTATCCTAAAGAGACCTACTGCTTATAGAGAGGAGATGTTTAAATTTAATAAAGAAGTTAAGAAAAAGTTCTGTCTTGTCCTGTTAGAGTGTTTTAAGTTTTGCTTAAGAGCGTTCCCTGCTATAGTTGTTATTAAAGCAAAATTCTAAGTAGGTTAAAAAGTTTTTAGGGTCCTATGCGTTGTCTGTACTTCCTACCTTATAGTACAGTGCTACTTTGCGTTAAACTGTTAGGCCTAGGTTTACCTATATGTATGTAAACATGTCTCTTTTTATTCTAATAAACTTAGCGTCTGTATTAAGTTTATGTTAGATTGTAACCTTCTAAGCTTAAAAATTTAACTTATTTCTATTAAAGAGTTCCCCTATTAAGAGGGGTTTCTGTTAGTAGGTTAGTTATTATACAATTAGTATTGTAGAGGTTTCTAGATAAGCCTGTTTAGCAGTTGTGTTAAGTAGGTTCTAGGGTAGTTTAGAGATAGTTCTAGGGGAGATTAGGTTGCGTAGTTCCTTATTCTGCGTGCAGAGGAGGCAAAGTAAGGCTTAATCTTGTTTTTAGAGTTCTTGTAGGGAGAGTAATTAGTTAAGGATTATTTATAAAGTTACGTCCTTGCTAGGCAGGTTATTCTAGTAATTAGGCTCTATCTCTTTTACTTGTAGGAGCTAATTTTAGCTAGAAGAAGATACTTAAATATTATAGACTAGCCTTTTTACAGTATAATATAGAAAGTGTTAATAGTAGTATTAAGTATCTTAAGGAATGTCTATACTAATTGCTCTGATGTTTCTATGTTTGTGTGTCACGTGTTCGCTTACCTTCTTACAGTTGTTATGTGTGTGTAGCCGACCCTTTACAAATAATAAAATCCCTCTAGGTAAGGCAAGAAGGGTGTAGTAATGTATATAAGGCTCCTTAAACATAATTAGAATATAATAAGAATATAATCTATAGAACACTAATATAGTTTTGCAGTGCTAAGGCTATATTATAGATCTGTTATTATATTAAGGCTTAAAGAACATAATTAGAACTTATTAGAAACATGTTTAAATTAAATTAAGATTCTATGTTTGTGTTAGAATAATGTTGTAGCACTTGCTTTATATCCTAAATATAGACTAGTTATAGTTTAACTAAGTTAAAACCCAAATGTAGCTTAGCGCATCCTTCTATGTCGGCTAAGGTTAATTTTCATGGTTACCTGACATGCCGACACCTCATAATCTTAAGAATGATCACGATGGGCGTAAAACGTGTCAGCATGTCAGGTAACTATGAAAATTAACCTCAGCCAACATGGAAGGATGCGCTAAGCTACATTTAGGTTTTAATTTAGTTAAACTATAACTAGTCTATGTTTAGTATACTAAGTAAGTGCTATAACATTATTCTAACACAAACATAGAATCTTAATTTAATTTAAACACATTTCTAACATGTTCTAATTATGTTCTTTAAGCCTTAATATAATAACAGATCTATAACATAGCCTTAGCACTGCAAAACTATGTTAGTATTCTACAGATTATGTTCTTATTATATTCTAAATATGTTTAAGGAGCCTTATATACATTACTACACCCTTCTTGCCTTACCTAGAGGGATTTTATTATTTACTGTTAGTAGCAGAAATAATATGTATAGTTTCTGTAATATAGACTATAGAGAAGTACACTGTTATAAGAAGATTAGCACTAATGTTTTATATAGTGTAAGTTAAACATGTTCTTGTTATGTTTTAAATATGTTTTATTTATATTACTAGGCTATATTCTAGTTAAAAGGTGCTCTCTGCACCTATATTATTAAGATCTACAGACATAATATTATGCTCTCTAACAATAAAGGTTGCCTAAGTAGAACTTACTTAAGTAAGGTTAAAGGTAAACAAAATATATTTGTATTATGTTCTAAACATGTTTTGCTAACCTAAATAGAATTCTATAAGCTTATAATAATTAAATATAACTATTTAACAAGGATTAAGACTGCAGAGGCCTAGGAACGCAAATGTCTGCACATAACTATTGCTTAAAATATTATTAAGAAATAAGATCTTATTTAGCACACTTCTAGTTAGAGGGCAGGACAAGTAAGCACTTACAAAACATATTTTAAATATAATAATAACCTATTTTAGCTTTATCTTACTTATATAAACACTATGCTTAAGTTAAATAATAAGTAAGTCCTTTGCAACATGTGCAGACAGAATAGTTAAGCTGTCTATAGTATAAGATCTTTTAAAACACATTTTTAATATGTTTGTAATATATTTTAGCTTATTAATTTAGATTTGCAGAAGATAAGGCTACTTCCTGCTAAAGCCTTTAATTCTTTAATATGCCCTCTTAAGAAGAGGTTAATAGAGAGGAGGATAATATAGAAGATAATAAAGAAGAAGAAGAATAAGAGAAAAGATATTAAAAGGAAACAAAAGAAACACTAGAATAAGTTTATAATGTATTACAAACATATTCTTTCTAGATAAGATTTTAAAATTTAAAATATAATCTCCTGTTATAACCTTCTTTAAATGTATATTCTAAAATACTTTTGTACTAATAGTTATTATATAAAAGAGGTAGACCCTTCTCTTTAAGAATCTTATAATAGGTATTAAGGTTTAGCTGCAACACATTACTAATATGTTGTAAACATGTTCTGCAGCTCTTACCTAGCCTTTTAACTGCTTTTAAAGGATATTATTTAATTTATATAGAAGTACAGATATTTTTATATTTAATAGAGGTTTTTGTAGAGGAGGCATTTGTTCTTCTACTTTAAAACATAATCTTTTTCTCTTTTATAAATTGCTTAAAGATTTGCTTAGAACTTATTCTTAAACTTAAGATTATATTATATCTTCTTCTTTAGGGCAAGTATCTTTGTTAATACTCTAATCTTATATTAATTAATCTGCTAAATATGTTATAACTACATTCTAAATATATTCTCTAAAGTTATTAGTAAAAGAACTGTCTAAAAGCTATTAGAAGAATCTAATATCTAATCTTTTACTTCTTTTAGAAGTATAACTAATTTTAGTAAAAGAAAGCAGGTATTCTAAATAGTTATGTTTAATATAGTAGACTAGTGCTCTATAATCTAAAACCTTTTTCTATTACTTAGTTAGAATATATTTATAATGTGTTTTAAACTTATTTTACTTTATATAAATCCTTATTATCTTTATCTTAGTAATATCTGCAAACTATCTCTCCTCTATATAATACAAATCTAATGCTATTTTAATCTAATAATAGTTCTAGCATTAATAATAGAAGAGTAGACAGAGAGCTATAGCTTTAGTAAATTAGCTATAATATATTAGAAATGTGTTTATAATATAATAATAGTAATATATATAGGCAAGAAGTAATGTATTACTTATTTTTATTAGAAGAAATAAATAAGTTGTAGACATTAAAAAAAGGACATGTTGCATATTTATAGAAAAGATTAAAGACAAGTAATAATTAAATTATAAGCTAGACTCCTTTAAGAATAGTTATAATGTGTTTAGATTACAATCTAATCTTATTCTAGTTTTTTATGTAATTACTCCTCTTTAAACGCAGCCTTCTGTTATAAATATTTAAGTTCTTAAACCTTTATCTAAAGTGCTTCCTAGTCTGCTCTATTATTTCTTTTTTTTAACTTTATAGAAGAAACCTTATCTAATATAGAACTCCTAACTATTAATTCTATAGGAAGAGGTAAGCTAAGAATATATTAGCAATATATTATAAATATATTTAAAACAACACACTTTAAGGCTAACTAAGGCACAGTTCTATTCTGTAAATTTAATAAATTTAAATAGACTAGAACTTTCTTTACTTTAGATTATAATCTCTTTACTAGCAGTAAAATAAGATTAGAGCTAGAAGATATCTTATTCTTATAAAGAATAATAGGTAGGTCTAATATATTCTGTTTATATTCTAAATATATTTAGTAAGTTTTAAAAATTTAAATATTAAACTTACTCTCTTCTTATCTTCTATTAAGATTATATCTTATACTTGCACTTTGTTCTCTTCTATAAAAGTAACAAATTCTATTCTTTTTTTTAGCAGCTTATTCTTAGATATCTTAAAGATCTATTTATTTACTACTAAAACACATTAGAAATATGTTTAGAATATATTTAGGTTCTATACATACTTATTAATTATAACTTGTAGAGATATTTAAATCTTAGTGCAGTATCTCTTCTATCTAGCTTGTTTAGCAGCATTTATATTAAGTGCAAGTCTATTCTAAATCTTAAGAGGCATAAGACTGCAACACTGTACAATACTAGCAGCATAGATATTTTTTTTTTATTCTTTCCCTAATTAACAGCACTAGCTAATTATTTATTAGCTAAACATGTTTGTAACATGTTTAAATTATCTTCTTTTAAAAAAGCATACCTATAATCTTATTATAAATAGACATATAGTGTTCCTTTAACTTTGCCTCTAAAAGAGATCTTATTTAACCTTAAACTAAGGTTTCTGTCTAAGGAATATCTAGAACAGCCTTTATAATACTCTAATAAAAATAAACTTAGCAAAATTAAATATATAACATTATTTAGAGTTACTAAGAGCTATGTTTTAAATTAATACTCTAAAGATATAGTCTAAGACTTATAAGAATATATTAAGAATATATTCTAAACGCATTTTGCTCTATAAACATACTTTTTATCTGCTTATTACTTATATTAAGTATAGTTCTAATAAATCTATGTCTATAGATATAATACTAACAAACTAGCTTTTAAGCTAGCTAAGCTATAAGATTAAAATACCTAGAAAATGCTTTAAAATAGACATCTAGGTTTTCTAAATTTATAATAATACAACCTAAAGTAATTAATATATTTTATTAATATATTTAGAACATGTTTAGAACATGTTAGACTTTTACCTATATCTATTATGCTTTCTTAAGAATATTGCAATTAGAATTTTAGCCTATTTATCTCTTAGCCTCTTAAAAGACATGTCTATTTAAAAAGTCTTATGCTAAAATAAAATTTTAGCTTGTTAAGTATTAAAACACATAATTACAAGGTCTTTATTTAAAGGTAAGACGTGCTATATGTATACTTAATATTGTTAAAAAATAAAATAAGAATATGTTTAGATTGTGTATGTACTGTCTTAAGATTTTTCTGTCTTATCCTCTACTTATATATAATGCTATCTATACTTCCTCTATTAGAGAACTAAATAAGCTTTTCTTAAGATATAATAGCCTAAATTTAGTCCTTATTAGTAAGTGCAATATTTATATTATTAACTAAATAATACTTATACAGAGAAAGAAATATTTTAAGCTAAAGTAAGTTAAGAAATTAAGCTAAATATATTAGAAACATGTTCTAAACACATTAATCTAAAACTTACAATATATAAGGTCTAGAGTTAGTATTAGATATAGCACTAAGAGAAGATTATGCTTTTCTTTATCTGTAATTACAGAGGGCAGTAAGGGAATATAAGAATGTGTTCTAAACACAATTACAGCAAAGTAGAGACATAATATTATGTCTTGTAGAATAATAACTTTAAAAAAAGCTTTGCAAGAAACTATTTTAAGTTTTTTTATACCTTGCAAGTAGTTAATATCTAGAACACGTTAGAAACATATTTAGAATGTCTTTTTAGAGTTTACCTACTACAACGCTTTAACCTTATTATGCTTATATTAATAATAAAGCACTCTTCTTTATTATTCTTAGGCAGACCTAACTTAAAGAGCAAAGAAAGGTAGGCAATATTAATATCTTAATCTAGCTTCTTATAGAAGTAGAGTCCTTTTTGTTAACCTAGTTACTAGCTAGTATAACTAATAAAGTATAGTCTATTACTAGCAGAATTCTAATATGTTCTTAATATGTTTTAAATATGTTATATCTAAAATAGTACTTACTAGAACTCTTTTTTAGTATAAAATAGGTCTATATAAGGCAGTGCCTCTAAGGCAAGCTTCTCTATTAAATTATAAAGAAACTCTAATAAAGATGCTAAAAAAAATATTAAACTTATTCTAAATATTATTTAAATATATATTAAACTTTATTGTATCTCTTCTATAGTTTATGTTTAAGACTAGTAGTCTATTTTAAAGTCTTCTTATTTCTTTCTATAGATCTTTAGTTACCTTATTATAGAGATATAATTAGAACGCGTTTAGAACATATTTACAACATTTTAGCCTACTGCAACCTAATTTCTATTAGAAACAGTCTTAGCTATAGAAGTAAGGTAACTTTGTTAGTTATTTTTAATAAATAGTGTAATTTAAATATTAGATCTAAGTTATTAGCATATAGTTTAGAATGCGTTAAGAATATATTTACCTTTATTATCCTTAACACTACTTTATTTAGACTTAGATAAGTCCTATTATCTTGCATAGGAATTAAGATAATATATACAATACTACCTTTAAGTGTTATAGTGTATAATAGCAATAATAAAACATGCTTAATTTAAGCTACATAGAGAGGAGTTCCTCTGTTATTGCTATACATAAAAAGAAAGGCGCTAGACTAAAAAAACATGTTACTAATGTATTTATAATATATTCTGCTATACTTACTGCCTTATTTTCTAGACTCTGTATTAATTCTTTAAAAGGTATAGAAATTTCTTTTTAGGACTTAAGAAGAGGATTATTAAGTAAATTCTTATCTAATAAAGTACTTTCTATAGCAATTTAGCTAGAAGTATTACTAAAATTAAATTTATTTTATTGCAGGAAAGATATTATGTTGCAAATATGTTTAGAATACAATTTAAGATAGTAATATACTTAAAACTATAAAGCAACTGTGTTAGAAAAACTTTTTAGTCTAGTTTTAATTAGACTGTTTTTATGCAACTATAAAATAGTGTCTTGGCGCGGCTAGCTATAAAAAGCTAGGTTTATGATAGCTGAGGTTAACTTTCATGGTTACCTGACATGCAGCCACCGTAAAACAGCTAACAGCCGACTCCTAAACCATCAACGAGACTACCATTCCAGTACAGAATGTAGACCATTACAAACATCAACTGAACACTTAACCCCTCTAGGGCAAACTCGTGAGTCATCTCAGTTCGATTGCTGTCAAATGCTACGAATGAAACGGACATGACAGTAGTCATAACTCATTACTTACAACGTTGGTCTTACACAATCACTAGGAAATCCTCTCCTCTTTACAGACATAATGATGTTTTTGGCCCCTCGTCTCTGATCGTTTTGTTTGTCTTAGGCAGTTCGTTGCACACCAAGCGCCCGTAATGACTGCAGCAAGATCTTTCCTTACCCCACTCATATAAAGTACAAGATGAATGATACACAAGTCAATGTATTTAATACGAAGACTTTTTGTCGCTGTAAAGAAAATTCAACATCACACGCCTTGTTTAGGAACATTATTTAGTCATCACCTATTGTCTGTCTAAACGTGGCGGAAATCCTGGTGTGGCGGAAAATGGATCGAATTCCAACTTTCATTAGTTGTTATTTGAACTGAACTCTTGTGATTAGCCTGTTGCTAACTTCAAATTTAAATTCTGTTTTGCGGGCTTTGTTTAAAGAGAACATTATTGCAAAAAACTCGCTATCCTTGTGATCTCATTGGTCGTTTCCGGTACACCGGGTTTTCGGCCACACTTGGACAGACGTTTTTTCAGTTATTGTGAAAAGCTTTGTGCTACATTTCACCTCATTCGCGTTTACTGGATATGAAGTGCGATATGTGTCAACGTCATGGAAAGTAGACAATTTTCATTGGAAAACTGGATCCGATAGGACAAATTGTCCATGGTGGGCGCCACACGCTGATTGGTTGCGGCATTGATCAATAACTAAGCACAGACCTTCTTCCATATTGTAGGTAGGCTTGATCTACCGTTACCAATCAATAATACTTTGAGCCTAATCTGGGCCAGTCTTGTCCTTCTAGATACACAAATTACGTTGGCGTTAATGCTTGCCCGCATGATTAACTGCGGTCATCTCCTACGCAATCAATTAAACTTCTCTAGATAGTGCTACCCTTGGTCTCTAGTAGCCTTTTGGAACGATGAACTGACTTCATTCAGGCTTTTATTTGATATTATGAAGGTAAGAAGCGACCATGAGCCTTGTGGCGATTTTGGCACGGATATTCATACCTGATTGCCACCCTGATTGGTTCTTCAAACCAAAGCGGCTCCCCTATCCAACTGCTGCAACACTAGACTTGTACGTCATACAATTAGTGTGTAATTCATCTCGTGTCACAAAGCCCTCTTATCGTCTGCTGGGGCATGGTACGATTTATGCACACGAGCAGGAATCATTCTTGCTAATGTCAGGAATTTACCCCGACGAGGACTGACGAAGGTTACTCTTAGGCACCGGGTACCACCGCAGGCAGTACTGGGTTGCTATGGAAACCCTATCACCCTCTTTCTTCATCCGCTACAGTCCGGGCTACTGAAAGATCATTACATAGACTACTGTAGAATTGTTGCTGAGAAGGCAGCGATTCGTCTATCTAAAACTACTACTCTAACTGTATACTATACAGAGACTCTACTTGCTTATCAACGTTAATTAAGAAGATTTCTAACGGCTAATACATGGCTTGCTTCATCTATAATAGTTTGTAACAATGTACAGTCTAGCAAGATAGCAGGGGCTGCCTTCAGATAATCAGGCAGCGTTGTGCTGAAACTATATTCTGAGCCTAAAAACCAGTAACACGCGCTACATTTGTTTTTAGACATCTGAGGCAGATAATCGCCAAAGTTCTATACAGTGCACTGTTAGCAACAAAATCCAAGTGTATGTTATTACAGCCTCCCGTTACGCTTAGACGTTTTTCTCCGTTTTCTTCTTTGCATGGCCAATCTCCCGACATGCAGAATCCTGACGTCAGAGTAATTTTCAATCTTAGTAATATTATCATTATTGCTTTTGTTCTCTCTGCAGATCTCCGAATGTTCAATAGAGACGTATACTCGCAACTTGACAGAAGTACATGGGTGAAAGGGTGACTAACGACGCTAAGGAAAAGATCAACAACATTACCAACTTTGCAGAGCTCTTACTTAGAGACTAGCCCGCGAAGAGATAATAACTATAGATTCGTATACACTAACTACAGCTCCATGAACTTGTGAAAGAGATGTTCCGGAGTTCTAAGATGCGAAAGTATCTAGCCTCATTGTACGTCTCGTGACACAGAGACTGACGTTGTGTTGCGTAGAGCAACGCGCGATCCTTGCGCTCTCATTGGTTAATAGCGGCAGACCGGGATTTTCGCCTCGTAAAGAGGGACGTTAGAAGTTGAAAAACAACTTGCAACTTAACTAATTAGTTTCAAGATAAGGTAGAAAATGTGAGCTGGAACAGTAAGACTCAGGTGATCTATTGTGTGGATTACTGCTCTGAATTGTGTAGTATCCAGAGCAGTTTATATACACAAGTAGGAGCTCCTCGTTCTACGTCTTCATCTCAACCTTGAGCTTTGTGGCATATGGCCGAGCATCTAATCTGTTGTGTTGACCAGCCTAATATCACGTAACACAAGGATTTACTGTAGAGAGCCTCAGATGTCTTCCTACATCGCCACCCTGCGCAGGATGAATAGAAATAATTTTTAATCAGTTAAATTTAATTAGTCGAATGTGATTTTTTGTTATATCTATCTTATAGTGCAAGTTACGCTATAAGTGTGCTGAAGTGGCGATTTGGGAAAACTTCTCACTTAGTTTATTTCGACAACAGTGGAAAGTATTGTATTTTTCCAATTAAAAAGAATATAATCTAGATGACTTATCGAAATGTAGCTGTGTAGGTGCCTGAGAAAACGTCGAATTGTTGCTAAATTCTACTATCTTATTCTTTGTCGTTTAACACGATTTCCATCGTGTTCTGAACAACCAGACGAGACAGACGAGTAATCATCATAATTAGATTGCTCGAAATCATTGTTCTGTAATTCACAATGTCCTGGCGTACAGTCCACCTGTTCTTCAACTCCCACGACAGGTATGTCAGGGGAAGTAGCAGAAAGATCCATGCCCCTCAACTCAGATGTCTCGCATGATCCTTCATTTCCACGCAACACTCCTCTGTAGATGGTGTCTTCAATTTTCGAGTACTGTGGGTACTGATAACTTTCAGAAATAAATGTTGAAGTTCCTGGTTCTGGCGGCTCATATTCATCCTCTGCGTCTTGTGTAACTTCTGTATCTTCTGTATCTCCTATTGCCTTCGTGCTCATAGCTTCCTTTACATGTATGACGTGATTTCCTAATTCTCTCAACGGTAGGCTGATGGTGCGGTCTTCTAATTTTTGATATTTTCCTTCTTCTTGTAGCGTTGTTGAGAGAAATGCAACTTCAGTATAATTTTTCACTAGGTGATCGCGATATTGCTGGAGATCATATTTCTCTATTTCGTACCGAGAGATGACAGCATTGACGACTTCAATCTGAGATTTAATAAGAATTCTTTCACAAAGTTGTTTCATGAACCATACCTGTTTGTAAAGTTCTTCCATTTCATGCCTTTTTTTTTTAGCTATTTGGTACCATCGTTCAATTTCATGCTTGACTTGTTGCCGATGTAAATGAAAGGCGTACTGACTTTCATTTGAACTAGTTTGTTTAAGTTTCGTCAGCCCGTGCACCTTAACCTTTAGCTAAACGCAACACTAATGACTTAAGAATGGATGTTCAGCTTCCTATGACTTTAGTGACACAAAACAAGACTTTTTCATCGTTTTGAGTAGAAACTGGGAAAAGAATTGGTGTTACATGCCCTTTCAAACCTTGGTGTTGCAGATCCATTCTGATAGGGTTTAGTTGGGGACTAATCCGTGTTGTATGTTACAGAAGAAGGAAAACACTAATTAGCGGAATGAGCAACCTTGCAATCGATATTGAGATCGAAAGTGAAGTTTGGTCAGTAAATTATTAAGTCTAAGAAGAGAGGTTGTGAACTGAGTTAAGTTTTAAATATCCCTGTACAATCACAAAACGTAGATCATGGTATTGCCCTACGTATCTATATCTACACATTATAAAGTATACTCGCATAGAGCGTAAAAATGTTGGTCTGCTTACTGTCAGTTTTCAATAATACTTTTCCTCGCCAAGCTATGAAACGAAGAGAATAACGATCGACAGATGATTCTTGAGCAGTGTAGTCAATACTATACTGGTTTACTGGTCTAGGCTACAGATGATCATTTAGAGGTTCCATTGCCCTAGTGATAAAAGAATCATCGCTGCGTCATGATGTCAAGATCGTTATTTGCAGCAAAAGAGACATTGGCTTGGCTCTATAGAGTGAACGATGTTCAAGACGACATCTCTCAACGAGTACAAACTAGAGCAGAATCTCAGTTCACAGTCGTGCTGAAATGTTTAAGGGAAGTTCAAAGTAAAATCTTGTTCAAAGCATAAATTACTTATATTGCTTATAGATCCACTACTTCGTTTTTTTTGCGCTGAAGTAGCAGCTGGTTGATTGTTTAGTAATGAACTGCGATCGTCACGAGAGTAACTATTGTTTTTGATGATGACAGCATGGAGAAGCAACCGTTCAACATTTCACTTTAGTAGTTCTTTAAATGCAGGTCCCACTATATTATATTATACAACACTTGGTACTATATAAGTAATCTATAGAAATTATGAGTCTGTCATTCTGTTGTTCATCGCAAGTCCAAAGATTCCAAATTAAGATGTCAACCTTTCTTCCTGTCTGATGAGGAATATGCATTATTGCTTTTTGCATTTCGTATTTCGTATTTAGTAAGGTTGCGCTTCTTGATACTGAGATTCCATTTTCTAACAGACAGGATGACTTCAATGAGAAGAAATTCCATACAGCTTGAAAAGAACGCTTATTACGATCTGGCTACTGATAAGGTTTAGATTGTTCTTTCCACGAAGATGCATCATTGATTTGTTCTGTAGCTGCTTATTTAAAATGTGCATTGTTTACACGACTTGTTTTGAGCTGACCACGTACTACTAAACATGAAGCTGTCGGTGGAAAGTAAATTAGTATACAAAGCAACTGTAAATGCGTTAAATTTCACGGACTAGAAAATATTTCGCTCGCTCGACAATGAAACTCGCACTCAACGCATTTAGCGTCAGTCTGCTAATTTTCAAGAGTTATGCTTTTCCTAATATTGCTACCTCTGACGTTGAACAATATTGCTTTCCACGGAATGGAGGACCTATAGTAACGGGTAGCGTAGCCCCCTCTGTAACTCTAATATATAGCGGGATAACATGGATGACGACGCCCGATATTGTGTCTCTAAGTAGTTCTGGCTCGGGCTCAAGCAATACTATAGACAGCGAAGGTGCACCAGTAATCACAGAAAACAGCCTTCTACCTACAACGCCTGCAACAGACTCACCCGGATCCAGGAATACTGCTGTCTTTACCAGAAGTGATCTGCGCAGCGCGTTATCCGGCTCCCTCTCTTCTATGCAGTCAGCAATTCCAATCACGCTGTCAAATAGCGCCACAGTTATTTCTGAAACATCCTCCACGGACTTGATCAGAACAACAGGCGAGAGCACTGGGATGAGTACTTTAAACGCAGGAAATACCAAGCCTACTAATTCTCTTCCGAAGTCACATAGTACCAGCGCACCTATTAATCTCTCATCGTCACCCTCTGTTTCCAGCAGTGCCACGACAGTCCCTACTTCTGGTGGAATACTGCCCTCTTCAATTATGTCTCCGCTGGTATCTGCGTCTCCATTTAGCAGTGCATCAGCCAACGCTTCAAATTCAAGCTTACTACTTACTGCCAATGCCAAAGATACCTTACAGCTAGCTCAATTTTTAAAGAACTTAGGTGTATCATTGTTCAAATCAGTGGCAGATGACGCTGAGTCTTGGAGAGATGACAAGTCTCTCTCACCAGAAGTAGTAAATCTGATTGCAAACATCTCCATGGTAGGTGTCCCAACAGAGAGAATTCCTACGTCTTTCTCAAATATAAAACTAACAAATCCTATGTAGCAAGAGCAGACTCAGCAAAGAACACTGCAGAACCTACTCAGACGTGCAGGGAGTGACAACATTGCATCCTGCCAATACTCCTTTCCGGAAAATGCAACAGAATTGATCTCTTTAATGCATGTTATGAAAGTCATCAAAATTGGTGTTCACCTGTCAGAGGCAATGTCATCCACTCCTACAGATGCGACTGTAAACATGGTACTTGACAGTATCACAAGTGTCGCAGCAAGACAAGATTCACTTCTACGCGCCGCTTTAAACTCAAGTACCAACATAGCGTCGTTTGACACCCCTTTGCCAAAGACGTAGGCCTATAATCTCGCCCTTAGCTACATAGAGCCAGGGTCATGCGCTACAGAGCTACCTATTCCCATCCTTCCTGTGCTTCTCATGAACAGAGCCACGGCAGGATCCGCTTCACCTAATACATCGATTGTCTTTTCCTGGGACGTTTCTGCAAGATCAGCTATATCTAGATCTGGCAATCCACTTTTTATTGGCTGGGTGAATCAGGTCGATGCACCGTTCTACACTCCGCTTACGTTAATGGGAGATAGCTCAGGCGCCACAGATGTTCCGGTCGGCATAATTAGCACAGCATATGCCATCTTAACAGCTCAGCCAAATCTAGAGTCTGTCAAGGATCTGACCGATGCAACGCTTGCAGGTCCTGTTATAATAATCATAGCAGAAGCTTAAGTAGCTTTTTAAACATACTTTCAAACATTCAAAAACGTGTTCAAAATCTTAAATTTTAACAATATAAATAGTCTAAAAAGTTAGGTATGACCCAAAGTCTAGAACAAAGACATTAAGTAGATATATAATTTAAATACTGCTTTCAGTTACGTTTACTTCTAGAAGTTTCTCAAATGTAACAAAAATTCAAACATGCTTTAAGTAGATTATAAGGAAATGAAACCTAGTTAATACATTGTATTCCACATGCTGTTAGATGATTGGACTATTTTATCAGTCATGTGTCTTTTCTCAAATTCGCTATAAGGCAGACACATTTTATGGAAGGAAATGACAAAGACCATCGATTCAGATGATGAAAGGATAGGATAGAGTTAAACTCAAGGATTTGAAAGCTGATAATAATCTTATTACATGCAAATACCTACCATAAGGAGAGAGTTTGTGCGTGCTGTGTCATTACCCAGTGACGCAACCAATCAGCGTGTGGCGCCTTTATAGCGACTACTGCGAACACGATCTGCCTCAATAATGTTAAATTATGAAGCATAAGTTAATGGCTTAAGCTAGCTACCGATAATCTATCGATATACAAACAATACTAATCCCAATTAGGATACCCGCTGTGGCGGAACAACATGATCATGTAGGCTACCGTCGACTTCGTATTCTCAGTCTAAATTATGAAAATGAAACATGTGGCTTTAAGGATTAATTTCCTTAGCTGTAAAAATACTCATTGCCCTTAAGTTTTAAGGAAGGAGTGCGTTATCCTGTGACAGCAAGTGCCCCGCGCCGAAGGAGTATAGGTTGGGCAGTATAACGATTAGATATTTAACGAACCTATAAGTAACTTAAAAAGTTGAATCTTTTGTGGCGTAAAGTATATCAATCAACAAGCTACATAATATCTGCTACTGTGTGTTTAGAAATTCGTTGTGCTGAAACTAGTTGATATTCAGCAAGCTAATAACTTCGCACACCACGACCTTTGTGTCACGTCTTTAAGACTCATAGACTACAAAAACCTATAATTACGCAAGGCCAACCCCTCTTGAATGTCACTTTCTTATGGACCAAATGCATGGGTGTGTCTCGGCAGGGAGGTTGTCTTGTCGCACGGGGAAGGTTGTCGATGAAGCTCTATTTACTTCGGAATACTCCGGAATTGGCAGAATCACTCCAAAACTCGTTGATCAGCAAGAATCAGTTTGAAGTGTTATCAACTAACAGTATTATATGAGATAACTCCTGCTGTTTTTCAAAGCCTAGGTTTTAAAAAATAAGAAGCAAATTTAATGAAATCTAGTAAGGAGCTACAAAGATTAATGTAAAAGGAAGATTTAAGAAGAGAACATAGCACCAACGAAGTGAAATTTAAATGATTCATGTAATCAGTACAAAGTAAGATCTTACAGTAACACTGTTAAAGAGAGTCTTCTAACAAGAAAAAATTTAAAACAAATATTTCCCGTGTCATAGTAGACCAGCAGTAAATTGTTTGTAAATCCCAGCAGAAGTGTTAGAACTTGATTTCGTAGACGGTAATCAAAATGCTTGTTTTATGAACGGAATATGTATATGGGCCTGCTAGCGTACAACTAGGTAGCAACGATAGTATCAATGTATCAATTTGATTGTTTGTAAATCTCAGAGCCAATTTACTCTTTCAATATGTGATTAGGATTTCGTGTATAACAGTTCTTAAGATGATGTCAATCAGAATATTCGCTTGATGCACAAAACTCTCGACTTACTAGTGTAGATAAGCTACCAATCTGTCTTCACATTTAACTTAGTACCATACAGATTCGCTT
Organism: Mycocentrospora acerina; assembly: GCA_022701365.1. Classification (NCBI taxonomy): domain Eukaryota; kingdom Fungi; phylum Ascomycota; class Dothideomycetes; order Pleosporales; genus Mycocentrospora; species Mycocentrospora acerina. The sequence goes on from JAKUHH010000089.1 coordinate 57,093, forward strand.
TTTTCTTGTTATTCATATACGGTTCAAGTTTGAAGTTCAGTCTCAACATCACTTCCTATCAACTCTAAAAAAGAGATTTTGTTCGTATACACTGGAAAAAGTAGCAAAAGTGAAGCCTCAAATGTTTACCGACGCAGCAAGAAGAGACTAATCCAACCCTGGGCTAAATCTGCTAGAAGTCGTATAGTAGCGCTGGATCTGAAGACGCTAAGAACACTATCTTCTACACCTACAAGTATTGCATAAAGAGTGCAGAAAATCTATTCTACATGGCTACAGTAGGATTTCCTTTGAAATTTCAATCAAGACATAACTGGAGAGAAGGCATAGATATTTGAAAACAGTGAATTTAAAATTTCGTCAAATTTTTAGAGCTCCAGGGAATTCCAGAAAATAGTAGGCGTGGCAGGGCCAGTTTGTAATAGACTCGGGTGGTTGTCACATTGTGCAAATGGCAAATTTAGATTTAATCGAAATGTTAAACCAAAGGTAAGTTATGATGGAAAATCGGCGCGTGAGCAAATGTGACAAAAAACAAAGTTACAATAGTACAGTAGGCTAGAGACTGTGGTTTAATGCTGTAGAAATTGAAATCGCAAGATTTTTTAATCATGGAGTTTCTAAATGAGTCGCTAGTTATTCTTGCTCAATTTACTTTGAATGCGGAGTTTCAGTGAGTAATTGTTGACACTCACTATCCTCCAAGAGGGAACGTCACTTCCAGACACGTTTGTCTGCTAAAAGAAAAAACTTTGTGACAGAGAATCGAGTATGAGAACCTTAATCAAGTTAGGTGTAGCACATATATGCATAATAGGTATTGCGTTAATTCTTGAATTTATTTCGGGTTTTTAATCAAAGTCTCAATCTAAGAAACAGTAATCTCTATCACACTCACCGTTTTACTATTGAGCCATCTGAGCAAATTGTACCCTCAGCAACAGGCTGTGAAACAACGCAATTCTGATCGCACAAGCCGAAATGATAGGGCCCAAAACACACAATTGCTCCAGCATCAGGGCAGGTGACACAAGTTGAAGAAGGAGATAGGCCAACCTCTACATTGTTAAATCCGTGAGATGGGGTCTGGTTAGTGACTATAACAGTTGCCCAGGATCGTGTCGATGTCATCTGTACAAGTACCTCAACACCTGAAGATGATGTTGGAATCCAATTTGGCCCTGAATTCCAAATGTACGCGATCGAGGTAGACAAAACAGATTTAGTAGAGGTATCAGAGATAGTAGAGATAGTAGAGGTAGTAGAGGTAGTAGAGGTAGTAGAGGTAGTAGAGGTTGTAAAGGTAGTAGAGGTAGAAGAGGTAGCAGATGGTATTTCGTGAAAGCGAGCTAATGTGCCATGTTGGATCGAGGAAGTCTCTGCAGCGTTTTCGAGACTAGTTTTCTCCTTCGTACCTGCATCCACTTTCGTCATGGATGCACATCCGGTACCAACCAGCGTCTGGTTAACTCTAGCAAACTCTCCTGTTACTACGGAGTCTCCAGGGTTCGGAAAAGCTAAGTCAAAGTCCTCAACAGTAGCGCAGGCTGTGTCAGGCAAATTGACGACAAACATATCAGGGAGCTTTTTCAGGAAGTTTCCGTCTTTGGCGGCACTGCTCACATTGATGGGCGCACAATTCATATACATCTCACGTGCACCAATCTTATTGAACCAGGTCCATGCAAAGGTGTATTGGCCACCGGGCATGTCCTTAGGGAGTGTTATGTCAAATTTGGCTGCCCCATGACCATCAGGGTTAGCATCAAGGTTACCAGTGACATTGGAGGGACAACCACCAACGATACTGTGAACCACCTTCCATTGACTGGCCTTTGTCGGCTGTAGGTCTTGCGTGATTGAAAATTGACATGATCCACCACCGTGAACAGCAGATCCTATGAAACTAACTACATATGGCTTGCCTGTCACCCACTGATTCATCTGTGTCAATTCATACACACCCTCTCGTTGCTTGCATGAATAGTCTGAGCCGGATACATCTAGCGGAGAGTTGTTGAGGGTCGCCTTTCCGTAGGGCACAGGACTTTCAAGAATCATGTGAGCAGCAGCTTGATAGCAAATTTGAAGTACCAATGTGAAGAAAGCGACGACATGTATCATTGTCACTGAAAGGTTGAAGAATAATCCAAATTGTCATTTGAAGTTTTGGTGCCCTACCTAAAGCAAAGTACAAGTATTAGTTGCAAAAAGAAGTACAGGTGAATTAGAAAGCTAAAAGCTGACGACAAATATTGTTTCAAGTAATCGAATTCAATTCTTACATGGGTTCGGCTTGGAACCCATTAGAAGGTGCATAGGTCTCAGACCAACCTACACTCTAAGTAGCAGGCCATTTGAATGCTCTCGTCAGAATAGCGCACATCTCAAGCAAAAAGCGATTCTTTCACAATCGGTCGAAGTGATCACTTTCTTACGAATAGTCCATCGACAGGTGAAGAGAAAAGCCGTAATTAGAGTAGGACGCTGTACTTTGCTGACTTTCCTGATTAATTTGATATTATACTACCAAAGAGTAAACTACAACTTATTGTTTTTATTCAGTGAGAAGTGATCATCAATGAAAGAAGTTTGCTTCAATGATGTGTTTTGTAGAGATCTCAAGTTAGAACTTATTGTAATGCTCAAGGGGAAGTGGGTAATGGGCAAGTTAACGACATACAGTCCATGTCAATTTCGGTTTCTCATTCAATGCCTTACAATTCGCTCAGTTGATCATGCTTCACATCTGATATTTTTGCTCCAACGCCAAATGAGGCTGAAATTATCGACCCTCAACACAGCTACCGTTCACTTCCATTAGGAACCCCAATACCGTTGGTGGCAAACTTCTGTCTCACCATTTTCTGCAAGATGAGCCTTCTTTAGAAAATGCGTTGCGTGGGTTACGGCTGGCTGCAACGTTTTTCTGCAAATAAACAGAAATCATTTATGGGTAGAGCCGCAAACGAATTTCGTGCTCGGTATGCTCTTACAAAGATTGTTAACCAGCCAACCGCATCATGACGTTGTGAAGCGAGGCATGCTGTAGATGACAGCCAGTAATACAGCTGAAAATTAAAAAAAAGATAATTGATTTATAACAGTGACCATTGTTCAGGAATTCATGCTAGATTCAAAATATATTTAATTTCAGGAGATGGCATCGACGAGGTTCTAAGCCTTCTCGTTATGCTTAGGAGACCAGGTTTGCCCTGGACGTATTATCAACCGTAAATCTAGCCTCTCTTAATTCAAATCTCGCAATTCTTACGTCGTTCAAACATCTGTTCCACAAATGGTAAACGTGTTGGATAATCAAGGGAGAAAGGCAAGCGGGTGAGCCACCCTAAAACACAATTAGAACATGATCTTTTTGGACTGAACAACTTTAAGACTTCAATAGCTAGAAACTTCAAATAAAGGTCTAAAATAAACAAGAAGTAGGTAATGTATTCTACTAGTTTTCAAATTTTAACATTTAAATGGGTAAAGTTACTAAATTATTAGCCAGATATCCTGTCTTCCTTCTGCAATAGAATCTTAAATCCAGTTGTAGACCTTCTCTTTTCAAAGGATATTCATTAATGAAAGTTCAAAATTGCTGTAGTTTACTGTTATAGTGAGAAAGTGAAAGTTCTAAAACTACACTTGTTGTTACCCTTAAAAGTGCGCGTTTTGTATGAGTTTAAGGATAGCTCACTCACTTGCCTTTCTCAGTCGATTACCTAACACGTTAACAATTATTCGCTGAACTTGATTTCAGCTATCGCGTAGGGAACAAGTCATGCAGCAAGCTGGTACTCTTTTAACTCTTTAGTGATCTTATTTATACCGGTTACTTATCATCTAGTGATTAATTGACATTTTTATCTAAATATAACGACCTAGGCGCTTGCCACCATCTTCACAAGTCCGAAGTGTAATTACTGTCCACGGCGGTCTCCATAAAGACGCCACACGCTTATTAGTTGCGGCATCAGCCGATGACTCAGTACTTACTTTCCTCCTCCATATTATAGGCAGTTTGCAAGCAGTAATACAGTCATCAGTTCTCCACTTTATAGTCCAATTCAATACTCTCCTCTCCTGCTCTCCTCATCTACTGCTAAATGATAGCATAAACGATGATAGTCCCGCCGTTAAGTCTTCACCATCACAGCAGTAATAAGCGTAAAATTCCAACACCCTTTTACTTTAATCTGGTGATGGCAATTCTTGTTTTTTTTTCAGCTGTGCAATCGTTCTTAGCAGTTTGCTCGTCTTACTGATTAGCAGGGTACATGCTTAATGGTGGTGTGTAATTGAGACTTCATAGGATTTCGTTTAGCTAGGCACACAACCTGACGAGACATCCTCAGAGAGATTTGACAGCAAGTATTCCAGATTTTTCGAAGAGCATCCTGCTTCAAAGCTCCTCTCCACAAGTGATTCGTAATGTCTTTGTTCTTGTTTCGAACGCCTTTTCCGTTTGCATCCTACAGGCAGCTGTAGCTGCTGCTCAAGTTTATCGTCTTGCAACTCTCCAATGGCGTCGTTGTGCTGAGATTTGAAGTGATCGTGCCCTTCAAATCGATCGAATTTTCTTTTTGAGCTAGCTGTAAGAGTCGTTAAGAGAGCTGTAGGCGTTTAGTCGAGGGGAGGATTTTGCTCATGGATTTCCCAAAGCTGTTCATTTTTGTGGTGAGAATTCAATCAGGGACCCGTTTTGTTAGCGTCTGTCAAATTCGAACTGTGCCTCTCGTCAGGACCAGTGACATGATGTTCTGTTAAACGATTCCTCTTAGGTCTTCTAGGGTCTTAAATTGTTTCCTTGCTGGTGATAATATGATCAGTGGCTTTTGCGACTTGACGTCGCTCACATAAATGACCCGTTTCGATTTGCAGTGTAAGATATGAAACGGGTAATACTCAAGCTGAAAAGTCAAGAGATTCTGCATCGTAATTCACCACGACAGATGCTGGAAAGCCTGACTGCGGACTTTCCTCAGGTACTGCTTCAGATAGAGATGAAGATTGCGTTTGATCTCTTATCTTCATGTCCGCTTTTACAACTTTCTAATCTTGAATGAAAACACAGCTCTTCTTAGATCAAAAGACTACAATCTTCAAAGTTCACAAGACTTGCGTAGCTTCTATGCACAATTTGGCGAATAGCGAGATAGCGTTTAAGTAAATATTTCTAAACCTGGTTCGAAGGTCTCACCAGAGGAAGTTGACAAATGTCCAGTTTTGCTCTAAGATAAAGCCGCTTAACAGCAATCAAAACTCAAGGAAGTTAAAAGAGAGGTAAAGGCAAAGAGAGAATCTACAAGCATGCAAGTTACTTGTCGCAAGTTTTACAGCAATGTCTTTGTTAAATTGATGTAAGGTTTTACAAAGAGGGTATCATTCATATAAAAATTATCTTTCCTATGTTTAATTTTACTTAGAGAATCAAATGTCACTGAATGCAAGGATCACAAGGGATTGTCACAGCAATCCTGGCTGACGTGGTCATCAAGATTGAGGCAGCAAGAAGAGTTCCATTGTGCACGACCTCATCAAAGCACCAAGAGGTATCTCTGTAAGTGAATTAATCCTATTTTAAGTGAACCAAGTCACTGAAATATTAAGAATTATGCTTAAGAAAACATCAAGAAGTTTCCCGACAACGTTATCCTGGTGTGATTAGCTTCTCGAAATACCACGGTGCACTCACATCTAGTACGATGAACGGTTTGATGCGCAAGTCAGGGGAGTCTCTAAGCGCTCCGCGGCTATGTAGAACGTGCCCAGATGGCAGATCAGCTGAAGAGATCCTTCGATCAATTTGATTAGTCACGAAATTAAGTCAAGCTGCAACGAAAAGTGTTGAGCAGCTAGCTTCGCATTAGCTTGAATTCGCGATTTGATTGGCCGGAGTGATCAGCACGGTGCTCTTTGTAAGCCACATTTCGACGCACGATCTCAACAATCCGGAGTTCGCTAATTAAAGACAAGGTATTTGACCGCACCAGACTATAAACAGATGATTTTTTGAGTCGAGCTGAAGTTAGTGTTAATTATTCGTCACATCCGGAACGTCAGAAACGTCTGCTGCGTCTGCTACGTCTGCTACGTCCGGGACGTTCCGGACATTGCTTACCCCCAATTTTCAGCACCTGCCTGCAGAAGCTAGCAAGATTTGCTTCTGATCTGATTGATGTCATAGCTGGGCGCGTAGCTCAATCTCAAATCGGCCTTCCAGATAGTTGCGTCACGCATCGCAGCGTGAGGAGCCCTGAATCCTCTGAGGAACAATGCGCAGGATGCACAACTCTCAGTCTATCAGTGCAAGTTATTCAACGTTCAAGATCAGTATATTATGCCTGCCTGGTGATGAAAACAGCAAGGGGCTCGAATCGCGCGCATGTCTTGATTGAGTTGCTCGCGTGTTAAGTCTTTCAACAGCACATACAGCTTGACCTTCTCATCTTCTCTACAAATATTAGCATGACAAATGGTATATATTCGTCCAAAATGTACTCAAAGTTAGGTTAATGATGTCCGCATTCGTCTTGTGACAGTCGACAACACGTGAATTTTGGATGAGAAAATGGCAAAATAAATAAAAATTGGTGCTGAGTAAGTCTTTCAATGTTGGCTTTAAGATCGTTAGGCCTGCTCAGAATTCCCAAGACGTAAATTGACGTGAAAATAAGATTAATAGTTACCCATCATTGCGCTAATAATGTTATTTACTTGGAAAAGTATCAAAATTAGAACTTTTCTTTGGCATGTAATTTGCTATCTTTAAATAGGTATTCCTTTTCTTCCTTTTCTTAGTCCTGTAGCTATAATTAAGCTTGCTGGCATATCAAAGACTTTAATAAGATGAAATAGATTAGACACCAACACTTCAATGGATCGAAAGTCAGTATTGCAAAAATGTGTGTTTAACTTCACGAACAGCTTGGTAGTAGAGATGGAAACTGTCTTTATTAAAATGCGTTGTTATTCACTATTCTATTCTTGTCTTTTTGTTCGGATAATACCTATAATTTCAAGGACTAGCAGATAACTTATTTAGCATTTTTGAAATGTCTTCAAGTCAACCAAGTTGTTCTCTAGATTTACAAGTACAACTTGTTATCATTCCTAAGCTTGACATTTCTCGACCCAAATGGAATTACTAGATTGAGAACCGAACTAGTTTGTTCTTTCTTCTCTCTAGGTTTCCATGCCCTTGCGCAATTGAAGTCTTGCGCAGTTTCATCTTTACAATGCCACGCAATTAGGATTCTTTTTAGGAGTCTCTAGGAGATTTGAAACATTTCTTGGCTGATTAGCACTAGCCTATTCATTCTTCTTTGTAATAGGATGTTTCCAACTGCGGTGTGTCGGCAGTTTCGAACAAAGAGCGGTGACATTCCTTCCTAAGTGTGTCATCACTAAAAGCAGTCATCATTTCAATGTAGCTAACTACAGTCGCACGTCAAAAGTCTTGTCGCGGCTCCGCTTAGACTACCCCACTAACATTGACTTAGTGAATCTAAACTACCACAACACAACTATTTCTGAATTAAATTAAGTGACAAGGACATAAAATTACTTAAAATACACCTAATATTTAGTCTAGTAACCCTTAACAATCTCTACTGCTTCTAATTACTTTAGCATTAAGTAAATTAGCTTCCTAATTAATGTATTAGGTATAGCTAACTATGCTTCCTTTAAGCCCTTACAAAATTAATCCTACTCCTCTTAAGTATCTCCTAACTAATTAAACTTAGGATAGAGCTTATAGAGCATCCTTTTAAGAGCCTACTACATATGCTTAATAAGGTTAAGATTAGGAGAATAAAGAGGGTATTTAATAGTCTAAATCTTGTAATGTTCTAACTACTCTTTTATAACTTTTGCTATGTAAACCTTTGCATTGTCCTGCATAAACCTCTTACTAGGCTTATACTAATAAATAAGTCCCTCCTTAAGAGCCTAACAGTAGCTACGCGCTGTGTAACTATTGCATAGTAAGGTGCTATTGCAGGTTATTAATACTAAAGGACTCCTGCTAACACAACCCCTTAGGGTTACCTAAATTGCGCCCTAAACTATCTAAGCTTGCCTATATAAGGTAGTCCTTTTATTAACTATCTTATACTTAAATTTCTTATTAGGGTAGCAAAAAACCTACTTAGCAGAGCATCTTAAGCCTTAAACAACGCTGCACTTATTACTAAACTTAATAGTCACCCTTCTATAGTTAAAACCCTTCTATTAATTATAGTATTTTTAGCAAAGTTAAGCTATGTTTAGGTTAATTTTAGGGCGCTGTTTCGCTCTATAGTTCCTTAATCTCTCTGCTGCAAGTACTTAGTACACAGTGCTCTTTAAAACATAGGTAAAAACAGAGCTCTTATTTGCTAGCAAAAAAAGAACAGCAGAAAAAGAAGAGAAGACTCTACTAATAGGAAATAAGACTATCTATCCTAGCTCTCTAGTTAGGTGGCTAGGCTTTTTTCTAGATAGAAAGCTCTCTTACAAACAACACGTGCAAAACAAGGTTGCAACAGCACAACAAGCCTTCTATAGCCTGCAAAGGATAGGCAATACACAAAAAGGCCTTAGTATGCAAGCAACTAGACTGCTATATATTTCTTGTGTTTAGTCTATTGCAGACTATGGCACGCAATTATGGTAGAAAAAAGGAAATAAAGGACTGCTACGCTATCAACAAACAATGCAAAATACTGCATTAAGACAAATACTAGGTACTTTTAAAGGATCTCCTATAAAAGCACTAGAAATAGAAGCAGCTATCTTACCTTTAGAAATTAAAGCAGAAAAGCTATGTCAGCAATATGCTTTAAGGCTACTAGCTTTTAGTAGCAACTACCCTATTAGGAAAGCTATTTGCAGAGAAAAACAACAACAAAAAAACATAAAAAATACACAAAACACAGAAAAACAAACTCAACTTAGCAGGTTAGCTAGAAGGACAGAAAAACACTCTAATGTAGAGGAAATATTAATCCTACTAACAAAGCCGTGGAGTAAGCCTGCAGACTCTTATGCTACTATCTATATATCTAGAGAAAACAAAGAAGAGACTGCAAAAGCTTACCAACGCTGGTTACTACAAAAACACAAAAAATAACAACAAAAAAATCAGACAATCCTAAATACTGCTGCTACTGCTAGAAATGGCAATAGCAACAGTATTACTACTACTACTAGTACTACTACTAGGCTAGCTCAACCTATCTTGCTATACACAGACGGGTTAAAACAGGGAGAAGAGACTGCAGCAGGCTATTGTCAAATAGACCTGCTAAGTCTTAATTACCTGCAGGCAAAAAGCTACAACCTAGGAAAAGGCCTAGAAATAATAGATGCTGAGCTATACGCTATTTTTAGAGCGTTAAGCAACCTAGTACTGCAAGAGCTTTTTGCAGAAACTATCTATATTTTTGTAGACAGCTAAGCAGCTCTAAAAAGACTGCAAAGCTCTGCATTAAAAGGAAGACAAAAAATTAGCTATCTAATTACTAGGCTGTGTAGGACACTAGTACAACAAGGAAATAGAGTAGATTTTAAGTAGATTCTAGGCCACTAAAAAATCAAAGGAAACGACCATGCTAACAGGCTAGCTAAGGCAGGCCTAAAGCACACAAAAACAGAAGAGGTTGCTACTACTTTAAGCTATCTAAATAGAAAGCTAAAAGAAGATATAACCTTACAATAGCAAGCGAGCTAGCAACAAGCTAAAGAAAAAGAAAAAGGTAAAAGCTATAATAGTAATACTAAAGGGCAACCTAAGTTTACTCTTAAAGCTAAGCCTTTACTATTTCTTAAGCAAATTACAGCAGCTTACTATTAGCTTAAGCTAGGAAAAGGCTTTTTTAAAGCATTTTCTAGAGCAATAGGCAAAGACAAAAAAGGAGCATGTTTTAGTAGCTGCAACGCGTTGTAAACACCTAAGCACCTGCTCTTACATTGTAAACACTACAATCTAGAGAGAAAGCAGATAAAGAAAGAGATAGGTAGGCTAACATTAGCTGCTATCTTTAATACTAAAGAAGGGCAAACAGCACTGCTTAAGTTTCTGCAAAAAACAGAAATAGCAACAGCTAGGTGGCTGCTAGCTGCAGGGGCTCTAGACTAGAAGAGATTACAATGTGCAACAGGGGCCTAGCAATAGGCCTCTGCAACGTGCAACAGGGGCCTAGCAACAGGCCTCTGCAACGCGCAACAGGGGGCTAGCAATAGCCTGCAAACAACGTGCAACAGGGGCCTAGCAATAGGCCTCTACAACACACAAAAACAACAAATAGCAACAGCCTAGATAGCTGCCTGCTGCAGGAGCCTTGACCTAAAGGCCTACTACAACAAAATAGACCTGCTGTAGAAACAACCTATTATTAGCAAGCCACGTAGTGAGAGCACTACTACTGTTTTACTAGGCTTCTAGGGCTCTAGAATAAGGGAGCTTAGCCTAGGAGGAAAAACAGCGCCTCATAGACTAGCGTCTGCATAGGCATTATTGTATTTAGTCTAGCCAGTTAGATAGACTAATGCAATATAAATGAAGAAAAAAAAAAAAAAAAACATAGGTAGTAGTCTAGCTAGGTAGACAGAACCCAGCCTGTTTTAAGAGCTCTGCGTATTTAATTTTAGGGTACTTTCTTGCTATCCTAAATAATAGACGCCTCTTACAACGTAATAGAGTAGCTAGGCAGCTAGACTAAGCCTTAGTAGTTAAAGATCTGTCTATATTCTATCTCTTAATTATACGCTGCACAGTGCGCTGCAACGCGTTAAACTAAGCTGCAACTTCACGCGTCCCTGCACTAGCCTTAATAGCTGCAATTATCTTATTACGCTAGCAATCTAATAACTAATAATTTAGTAAACAATTAGCAGAAATATTAGAACTATAAGCTCTTATATTAGTAGTGTAGAGGTGGTTAAATTTAGAGTGCGTGATTTAGAGTTCGCGAGGGCATAAGGCCTAAGCGTTGCTGCGACAAGACTTTTGACCTAGTACTATAGAATGATCACTAGCTAATCAGATAAATAAACCCAAATTAAAAGTGCTCTAGAAAATTTCAGCGAAATCGAAATTGAAGTAAACCATGGTATCACATAGTGTTAGAGTATAATTGTGTTCAGATCGAGACTCAGAGAATGAGAGGTGCTACTCGTGACGAAGGAAAATGTACTACAATGTCTTTGTTCGGGTTATCCACGTGCATCAATGAATTTGAAACAGTTTGAACTAACTGATTGAGAAAATGAGAAATCCAAATATCTACAGGAAAGCCTCCCCTTAGGCGTGTAGATGAGCAGAGCTTTGGAGATGACATTCGAATCATAATTGTCGACATTTACTCAGAAGAGTGGCAAGAAGTGCGCAGTTTTGCTGTGCCCTTGGCCTCTTTGTGTTTTCTGTCTCTTGATGGTTAGAAACTTCTCATGTATCGTGCTGGTGTCTGTTTCGAAGACAGTTTGGTGTCTCCGCGCTGCTGTAACTGCGAGAGACGACGGGATGTAGCTCGCCATCTCTCTATTCAGTTTGAAGTAGGAATTTAAAAAGAAGTACCATTGCCCCTGATAATTTCCCCAGTAGATTGCTAGCGATTCGAAAAAATTCTAGTGTGCCTAAAAATGGGGTTTAAGATAGCTGATGAAGCCGCCCCCCACCCATTCCTTCGTCGAGTAGCCAATATCAGGTCGCGCAAATCCCTGCCGCAAACTGATACCACCAGCGCAAAGACCACTTGACGTTCTTCATTAGGTCTTCGGCTGGAGGCGCTGCGCAGATTTGCAGCTTAGAAGGAGGATGCGCCATTAAAAGGCTGACACTGGGCAAGAAACTAGACGATGACCACTACACCTTCAACATCACTTGCATTCTCGTTTCTTCTTCAACTGGTCATCATATCATTACAATGGTCGATCTAGGGTTGCAACCTATGTGCCTCGCCCTTGCAATACTTCCAACTCTGATAAGTCTTTCTCTAGTTATACTACGCGTGAAGAAGCAACTTCAAAGTAGGAAGTTTTCAATTAGTAGGTTCTCTACTTAGTGTTTTAAGACTGTTTTTGATTGAATCTTCGCTAAGACTTTCATGTCCTTCTAGAAGATGCGCTGGTGATTGTTGCGACAGTAAGTCACGATCACACTGCTTATTAGTTTAGAATGACTCATACAACTGACTGATCTCTAGATCTTAAACATTGCTCTGACTATCACCACTTGCGCATGTAAGTCTCGTGAAGTATTTCTGCACTTCCTTTCAGGATACTTGCGATGCAAAGTTCCGTATTGTAAATGCTAACTATGCATCTGGTAAAGATGTACATTATTCGTACTATGGATATCACATCTATAATATTCCAAAGCACGATCATGACCCCGTGAGAGCAAATCTGGTAAGTACCACCTACCTCGCCTTTAACCAGTCGCACTTACTAACTTGATTTTGCAGTGGAATTACGCGAACCGAATATTGATCTATCCCATTTTAACGCTTGTGAGGATATCTTTTATCCTATTCTTAATTAGGCTTCAATGCCTGAAAACACTTGTCAGCCGATGCTTCTGGTCAATACTTTATGTGAACATTAGATTCTTGGTCTTTGCACCTATATTCAGCGCTCTGCAATGCATCCCACTTGCAAAGAATTGGAACAACAGTATTGCCGGAGATTATCTTGATTGTGGTATATACGTTGTCAGTATGTCTTTATTCACTTTGATGACAGATCTTATCATTCTAACAATGCCGATTTGGATGTTGCACGATTTGGCGGTGGAATCAGGGAAGAAAATTAAGACGATTTCATTGCTTTCGTTGTCTGTTTTCGTCCTCATTGTCGGGGCTGTACGTACAAGCGTTCTCATTAAAACAGTCATTGTTAAAGATGTTGACTTAGATCCGACTTATGGAGTCGAATATGCACTCTCCAACGTTGAGTGCAGCTTGGCGATTATATCAGTCTGCGGCCCGACAATCAGAATGCTGCTCAAATCTAGTAAATCCAGTGAATCATCATCATCGAGTATCGTTGAAAATACTAGTAGTAGCGTGTAGGCAAGTTCGTGCTGAGAAATTACAACAAACTAGTTCGCTAAGGCTTTGCTCTCTTCAACAATGTATTATACAAGTTCAGTTACCACGAACTACCTAGATCAAGCCTGAAAAGGCAATTAAGAGATGTACATTTAGTCTTGGAATCTGCGTCGCTGCGCAGTCTTTCAGTCTTGGACGTTCGGTTCAACTCATCCGTCCTTGAAATACCAGGTCGATCATCGGTGTGTTGTTAAAAGTAGGTGCTAGAGAAAACTGATCTGTTTTTACATTTGAAGAACCATTCGCATCGATAAAACAAGCTAAGCGTTCATCTAGAGCCTCCAGTGAACTGCTTTAAAGGAAGGAGTCACAAGCTACCGCCACTCACTGTATCATATACAGACTGAGTTGAGTTCAATGGTAAACCTATAATCGCCAGCAGCTATAACAAGAATATCTGAACACAGGCGTTGGCGGAGTTCGTTTCGCCTTTCGCATACGTTGATACGGGTAATTCTTACTGAACTAAAGTGCTTACGCAACCGTGTTGCTAATTTTCTGCTTTCAGCATTGACAGTTGAACATGCTAGACCCCCTAGACCCACGCACTATAACTTCACAAAATTTCATCGGCTAAAAAGCCGCCAAAACGTGCCGGAACGACAAGGATGAGAAAAAGTCATACGCACGAAACACAGCAGTGACATCGCAAGGATTATGAAATTAAAGAAGATGAAGGTACCCTTTCTTCTTAGAAAGTGCAAATAACTGTATCCTTAACAAAGATTTGTTGAATGCTAGAGAGCTTAAACGTGTATCGCGTCAGCAACATCACAAAGTTAGCGAGTAGAGTATAGAATACCAGAGTTGACTACCAATGAAGTCTAATGTGAGAGTTGATTGGTTCATTGCGGGTCCGTACAATAAGTTAATGTTCCCCTTAAATGTTCACTTTCCATTATCACATTAGGCTACATGATACCATGCTTAAGGAAGAAAACTTTTCTTCCTTGCAGTGCGCAGCCTACTATTCTATGTCAAACCCTCTTCGAAAAGCTGGCCTAGATAACGCCTATCTGGTACGGCAAGTGTGAATCTAAATCATAGTTGGTATGCAAGCCAAATGAACTTTCTAGCTATATTACAGTACTAGGTCAAAAGTCTTGTCGCGGCAACGCTCAGGCCTTATGCCCTCGCGAACTCTAAATCACACACTCTAAATTAAACTACCTCTACACTACTAATATAAGAGCTTATAGTTCTAATATTTCTGCTAATTATTTACTAAATTATAAGTTGTTAGATTGCTAGCGCAATAAGATAATTGCAGCTATTAAGGCTAGTGCAGGGACGCGTAAAGTTGCAGCTTAGTTTAACGCGTTGCAGCGCACTGTGCAGCGCATAATTAAGAGATAGAATACAGACAGATCTTTAACTACTAAGGCTTAGTCTAGCTGCCTAGCTACTCTATTGCGTTGTAAGAGGTGTCTATTATTTAGGATAGCAAGAAAGTACCCTAAAATTAAATACGCAGAGCTCCTAAAACAGGCTAGGTTCTGTCTACCTAGCTAGACTACTACCTATATTTTAAAAAGCACTGTGTACTAAGCACTTGCAGCAGAGGGATTACAGAACTATAGAGCAAAACAGCACCCTAAAATTAACCTAAATATAGCTTAACTTTACTAAAAATACTGTAATTAATAGAAGGGTTTGAACTATAAAAGAGTAACTATTAAGTTTAGTAACAAGTGCAGTATTATTTAAGGCTTAGGATGCTCTACTAAGTAGGTTTTTTGCTACCCTAATAAGAAATTTAAGCATAAGATAGTTAATAAAAGGACTACCTTATGTAGGCAAGCTTAGATAGTTTAAAGGGCAATTTAAGTAACTCTAAAGGGTTGTGTTAGCAGGAGTCCTCTAGTATTAATAACCTGTAATAGCACCTTACTACGTAATAGTTACACAGCGTATAGCTACTGTTAGGCTCTTAAAGAGGGACTTATTTATTAGTATAAGCCTAGTAAGAGGTTTATGCAGGACAATGCAAAGGTTTACACAGCAAAAGTTATAAAAGAGTAGTTAGAATGTTATAGGATTTAAATAATTAAACACCCTCCTTATTCTCCTAATCTTAACCCTATTAAGCATATGTAGTAGGCTCTTAAAAGGATGCTCTATAAGCTCTATCTTAAGTTTAATTAGTTAGGCAATACTTAAGAGGAGTAGGATTAATTTTGTAAGGGCTTAAAGGAGGCGAAGTTAGCTATACCTAATACATTAATTAGGAAGCTAATTTACTTAATGCTAAAGTAATTAGAAGCAGTAGAGATTGCTAAGGGTTACTAGACTAAATATTAGGTGTATTTTAAGTAATTTTATGTCCTTATTACTTAATTTAATTTAGAAATAGTTGCGTTGTGGTGGTTTAGATTCACTGAGTCAATGTTAGTGGGGTGGTCCGAGCGGAGCCGCGACAAGACTTTTGACGTGCGACTGTAGCAAAAAGACAAGTCTTTCAAGAATCGTATCTATTAAAGAGATTTGCTTGAGTGAAAATGGAGATTAATTTTTAATCAACCTTGCATTTATGCACCAACTTATTGTTTATTTGTATTCGGATAGATCTTGCAACACACGTTTGTTTCTTACATTTTCCTGTGTCCGATGTGCACTGTTAAATTTTTGAACTAGAAAACAGCTTTCAATTTTTCAAAATCTTCATGTATACTGTTTCTACTGCATGCATCAGATTTCGGTCATTCCCCTGTAGCGATATAATGCGAGTAACTTGATCTGGAAAATCTACGAAAAAATAAAATTAGTATAAAAAGATGAAAACTTGTCAAAATACGCGATTTTAAACTGAATAAGACATACATTTTTGTAATTTTCCATTTCTATGAGACTTGACACATTCACTAGCGGAACGCACTTTCTCTATCTATTCTCTGACAATAGTTCAGCTGTATAACCACA
This sequence comes from Mycocentrospora acerina, assembly GCA_022701365.1. Lineage (NCBI taxonomy): Eukaryota > Fungi > Ascomycota > Dothideomycetes > Pleosporales > Mycocentrospora > Mycocentrospora acerina. The sequence goes on from JAKUHH010000089.1 coordinate 73,112, forward strand.
GTATGTAGACTTCCACCATAGACCAAATAAATAACATTGATTCCACTGAAACTCTTTTATAGTTCTAATCTTACCAGGAATTGCTACTAGTAGGCTAAGATTTTACCATTTCGCGATGAAGTCATTCCACTCTAGTAGAAATAAAGTTTTTCCTCAAGACAAACACAACTTCGAAGATGGAACTTTCTTCTTATCTCATAATCCGTCATATCTAGATCATCCGCTTAGACCTTTTTCCATAGATTAACCCTCCGGTCTCCTCAACTTGAATGGGCCAGGTAAAGAACTTGGCCCTGGCCAATTGACACTGACGATAAAGTCTTGACATCCACGCACATTCTGCAGCGGCTTCATTAGGCGGATTTCCCACCCCGCTAGCCATAAAACCTACCAAGCCTCCCAGTGTGCTTGTAATTTGACATTGAGGAATTTCAGCTGTGGCATCGCCGCAACTATGCGCTATGCGTCTTCCCAAGTCGCAGTGTCATGCGGTGGGAGATTTGATGACATGATGAAAGGAAAGACGACACAGGCTATATCCACTGAACTAATCTGTGAAAACCGATATGGAGGTATGTACGTACTCAAACTGCGGAAACAATCAAGATGAGTAAACGAGAACGTGCTGGTAGAATAAAGGAAGTCAACAAACTCAGAATATCTTTTTCGTGTTAGTCAACCCTTTTGGCTTCTTAGATTTTTCAAAGCTCAAATGATCAAAGGTAAGCAGAAGAATTACATACATCTGTCGACAACATCTCAGAAAAGGGACAATATCTTCATCAGACCGTTTGCCTATCCACACTCCCGCATCGTCCAATCTACCATGATAGCAGCCTCTCGTCCATGTACCTCCAGTCTCCTCAAAACTACACCTGTTTATGGAGCTGGCCTTACACTTTACATGTCCTAATCTTCTCTCTTTGAGCACAATATGAAATGAGCCTTGCCCGATCAAATGAAGGTAAATCATATCTCTTAGCTCTCTCGGGAGGCAAACAAGTCTGGAACGTGTTTGATCTATCGACCTATTGTTGCAGGACCATTTCCGCGTTGAATTATGTTGAACCGGAAGAGTGAGATTGGATCGATGGATGGTTAGGGAGGCTGGAGAGAACGCCTGGCGTCGTTCAAAGCGCCGCATTCGCGATTCTCTGTAGTTTCTTTTTTGCAGAACTTAGATTGCATGCAGACAAAAATTCTCTTGATTAGGAGATACGAATGGGTTATAACGCCATCTTCCTAAGAGGAACACATGATTTTTGTTCAGAACATTTGATGGTGGAGTTTTCACCATGAATCAAGCAAAGATAAGACTTTTCTGCGCTCAATGAAGTTACTTGACGAATAAGATTCGAGACTGAACAGAAAGAAGAAACAATGTCAGGGAAAAATTGAATCAATTTGCTGCACACGACCAGGAGATTGAAAGTTTAGACCACGACTTGACAGATGATATTCGCGGCGGTCGCCATGAAAGCGCTACACGCTGGTTGGTTGCGACAATAGCTTCGCGACGACTCAGACCAAACTATCCATATCTTTATTATCATAAATGTAGTTTGTAAGCAATTACATAATAATTGGATCTTCGATTCACCAGTTCATTTTTAACATATCTTTTCCTCGCAAAAATATCAGCAAAATCAAGTGATATTTATCATGAAGCGTCATATGAGAGTCTAGCACGCGCCAAGTCTTCTTTTTTTCTTCATTAACATCAACATAATAAGCGATTCCCGCTCTAGCTATCCGTCTGAGAAATAAATCAAAAGTTACGAATATTAAATTATAACTTACTGTGAAGTCATCGATTCTCTTGGAGGCATACCACAGTTCTTAACCTATGACTTGATTTAAGTCACGTATGAGTGTCATCTTACAACAAAGTAGCTCTGGCCACAGCCGCATGTGAATCACTTTTCTAAATAGCTTACATACCTTATGTCTTAACAGGCGCCACCAACTAGATTCAGCGATTGACATCATCTGCTTGCATTTATGTAGATTGTACAAAACAACTCACTTTGTAACTTTTCAAGAAATCTTGTGGATATGCAAGAATTAATATTTCAAGTGACGTGAACCTACCTGTAAGATATCTCTCAGTTGCGACGTCCAGGCAACTGACAAGAAAACTTTCGACTTCGCAATGTTCATCAAAAAAAGCGTGCTCATATTAAGTGGCGATCTCTCTTACACAGAAGTGTTAGACATCCTTGACATGATAGTAGATAGGTTCCTTTTTTTTGCAAGAGAAAGTGGTGATTTGCCAACAACTAGTTTTTTCTCGTTCATTTGCGCGAGTGGACCTGCTAAGTAAGCTAGCTGTTTTCAGTGTATCCTACAAATGATTAATGAGATTGACAGAGAGTAGTATACTCGCCATACTTCTGGGACGCCTGGGAATGATGACAATTGCGTGTCGCCAGCTATTTGATAAGATTCTACTACATGAAAGGCTAAAATCATGTTCATTGTCCTTGGTAGGGCACTCTAGCTATGCGGAGGCGATCCAAATTTTAAAGAGCCCTGATGGTAGTTCAGAGTTGTTTCAGGGTGAGACACAAACGTGTCGAGTGTGAGTTCTCAATGCAAGATATAATCAGAGTTTGACACCACTGACATCTTTTCAGGTATGTGCACAAACCAAGCGACAAGGTCGGGGGATTTCAGGCTCTTACATCTTATCGCTACTGCGAAGAACATGCAGAGAGTAAAATGACAGTCGCGGATGCCATAAGCGAGTGCTTGGCTCTACGCGAACCTTATGCAGCGAGTGAAAGCGCATTTAAAGATATGTTTGAGGAAGCTTTAATAAGGGCCCAGGATTTTCATGAGGGGGGGCTCTACTTTGTTATCCAAGCACCATCCCGACGGGATTCTGAACAAAAGGTGATGCGATCGTCGACTTCAGGAACGACTAATATCAGAGTACTTGAATTCATCGTTGATCGTCGAAGAGATGACATGGGACAATATTTCTGGCCGGTAGAAGAAGCAGCGCGAGCGTTGTTAGGCATTGAAGGAAAGTTCTTCTAAAGTCTTATCACGGCCAGCGGGTGTACGTCAGTCTCTATATGTACGCATATGCTAAGTACCTTCGCCATGCTGCAACTGTAAAATACAATTTGTTAATCATTCTTACCATCTAAGTCAGCATTTCGCCGATCATGAATTAATCAGGAGCCTTTATTCAGTGAGTTTGAGATTTTTAGATCTACCAGAATCGTTGGTAGCATTGCCTTTGAGTTTTGAGAAGAAAAAATGTAAAGTAGATGAAGACACAAGATAGGTTTTGACATTGCAAGATGCCGTTAGACAAGTGCAGATTGCAGTTTAATGAGGATTTGATACAGGGTTGATAGCGGAACGTCCGCCCCTGTGTGACGAGATACCCCCATGCCGAGTCACGCCCATGCTTTCGGTCTATGCGAATGTGATATTCAGGTGGAAGGAGCATTAGGCGATTTAAAAGAAGTTGTAGTCAAGAAGTCTTCTAGAATTAATACCAACCTCATAGTGTGCGAAGTTATTAGGTTGTAGAAAGCCAACTTGTCATAGCACAGGAAGACCTCAACACACAAAGACGGATATTATAGCTATTAAAGAAGCTTAAAGAAAGCTCAGCTTTGTTAGAGCAATGCAACTTCAACAGATGATAGTTTCTAAATGGTATAGATTTGAAAAATTGTTGACGTTAACTCTAAAATCTGTAGTATATCCGAACAACCATTGCTTTTAGAACAAATTACACTCTCAATATGCGTAAATGTTACGATCAAAACATCTGTGATTGTACGCGATCCGGCTCTTGTTCACTGTATTTTTTAGGTGTCTTCATTCCCATACTAAAGTCTGCTAGTTAGCCACCGCTTCTATACGAAATCAGAATCAGCTTGAGATGGCGCCTTGTAGATCATTGCACCATTTGGGCTATCAAGCACAAATTGACTAGAAGCCTGAAATTCCGTAAATGAAACAGTCAGGAGCTTTGTATTTATTATAGCACAATTATGAACATATTATCCTGCCAGCAGATCTGTTATAAAGGATACTATAACCAAGATGAATGCAAATCATTTCGTAACCAATTTTTCCAAATTATCATTAGATCTCTAGCACCACATCCCCAAAACTGTTCCCCAGACTACTCTCCAGACTGTTTCGCAGACTTAAATCGACCAGAAAGGCGTGCTCCTCACCTACCTTCGGTCGTTGAGTGAGGACTATACTATCGTGACGAGATTGTTGGAAATGTCTATGCAGAGGCCCTGGGGGTGATTTCTCCGAAGTGCTGTGGTGGTGAGCAGGCGCTCAGGAAAGACATCTCCAAGGTGACTGACATTTCTTGTACGTAAATAGCTTATCCATAGCTAGTTAAATCAGTAGCTCATACTTCATATCCAACAGAGATCACCCACCATTGACCTGCTTTAGACCTAAACACCAGCGAGCAGTCTTCCCCTGCATTAAGTTTGTGGGTCGTTGGTTGATGGTTGTTAGTTGTCAATCATCAACTTTCTATTGTCGGTCAGTAATCATTGGTGGTTTATTATTGGTTTCATGTCGTCATCTATTTATCGTTGGTTGTCAATAGTTGGCTGTCAATAGTTGGCTGTCAATGGTTGGCTGCCAATAATTGGTTGTAAATAGTTGGTTTTAATTTGGTTGGTTATTAAAAGTTTGTTGCCAATTATAGTTTACTAATAGTCGTTTACTAATAGTTGGTTGTTAACTGTTGGTTGTTAATAGTTGTTTATCAATTGTTTGTTGTTGTCATCAGTTAGTTGTTGATAGTCGGTTGTTAATGATTCGTTCTTAGAAGTTAATTTTTACTGATTGATTATTAATAGTTGTTTATCGATAGTTGAACGCCAATAGTTGGTTGCCAATAGTTGGTTGCCAATAGTTGGTTGTTTATCGTTGGTAATTAATCGTTGATCGTGACGACTGATGATGAGTATATACATCATCATGTGCTGTTCGTTGCTTGTCAATATCGATCGGCGGTAAGCCCGGCAATTGATAATAATTTCAAAACGCGAAAGAATGACGAGTCATAAACGTAGTGAAGCGCAAATATGTGCCTTGCGGATGGTCAGCCGTCTAGTGATGCGTGCCAATCATCAGACATTCTATTCGGGCTACACGCACTGATCATGGTGAGGGATCACTGTAAGGGAGCGATGATGAGCATAGTTTTCCTTTGAACGGCTAAAGCTATCACTCAGGATAGATTCGTGCAAGGGAATGCATGCACGTTGGCGACTTTTTCCGGGCACCTCATTTGAAAAGTACACATTGATCTTGGCATGCTAGGAGAGACCGATCTGCAAACAGTATGCATATAAACTAATCCCAAAATTAGATAACAATTATTAAGGTAGCCTTGCCCTTGAATAGCTAATACCACCAAGTTATTCTCATCGTGTACAAGATGGATTTATCTGGGTTTGAACAGTTTTACGATCAATCGAATCCCTTTCCTGGGGTCATTCCGCCGTCTGACTCCGGATCTCTTCTACAATTCAGGTATGAAATACTTGGCCTCTACTATCATAGAGAGTTAAATCTGACATGATTTGAAGCAACCAATTCAATCCTCAACCTCCCACTCCCTTACGCCCGCAGAAACAACAAGACACTTCAAAGGATACATTTCACGCGATAACTTCGGTTACGGAGAAAAGTATGGAGGAGCGTCGGAAATACCACAATTTACTGTTGACAATGTTCGAGAATCTTCTGGTCGGGAGTGATGAGTGGGTGAAGTTTTTCTAAGATATCCGATCAAAGCATGCTAATTACTCATTGCAGAATGCAAGCTGCCCAGAAGCAGAGCTTGTTTGATCAGAGAAAGAATATGCATGAAATTCGCAATACTTACCAAGCTCAAATTAAGAGTGCAGCAAACAATGCGTTCATTTGAATATCAGGTCTCTGGTAACATGCACCTGTAGTGCAACAAAAACTGCAGCAAGTTTTGTGAAGATGATTTTGAATTGCCTCGTCTCAATCACTGTAATTTTCATCAGAGATCGTTAATTCGAAGGAGAAAGATTGGTCCTACGATGTGAATACGCAGCAGGCGATGGTACAGATTGCTAGGATAGTTCAGAGGCATATTATAATTCTTTCTGAAATGATTCTTAGGCTTTATTTTCAAAAATACACATTTTTTAGCCAACGAAATGTTCGCCACTGATGTTTTCAACCCACGCTTGTATACTATCACTTGTGTTAAATCACGGGAGAACCCTGCGCCTCTTTTGTCACTGATACCAACACAATCAATTAGAAGAACAGGTTTTTCCGGACTATTCTCTCACAAACATGCTGTAAGAGAGATGTTCAGGGTGAAAAAGGGCTTGGATAAGATGAGAAAGAACATGAAACTACGTAGGCACCAGGTGCTACTCTTCTGACGATTGTATTACGTTACTAATTGCAAATACACAAGTCCAATTTCGTTTGCATGAACATGCCTGGTTCACTTCTTAAGAATAGACGTTCTACTTGATCCTAGGGAACAGATGTATATTTTTTTAATTATGCGACTTAGCTTATGTCTTTTACCCTGTGTGGTCTCTCTTCACGTGGCTAAACCCCCGATGTACCGATAACAGCTAATGAGAGCGCAAGGATCGCGAGATATCTTGTGGAATGTGTTCTTCTAATTGTGTACAACTGGAAAGAGTTTTTTCTTTAAATTGGCAATTGGTTTGTTATTCTTTTGACGGACTCGTAGCTACCTTGAAAGCTTAAAAGTTGTTTATGTTCTCAACACATTAGTTTTTTTCGCTACGTATAGAGAGACTTTAGTAAATTATTCAGAATTTTAATCAGCTGCACGGTATTTGAAAAGGAATTAGAAGCCAGCTTTCTATAATCAAAAATTGTACACTGTTACAAATGTAATTTTGTGATAGCATAAGGTCCTGCAACTATTTGGCGGACTATCATTAGATCTTAAAACCAGATTGTTTGAACAAACGTTATACATTCGGACAAAGGATGGTTTACAGTGTCGTCTTAGCCTTTAGGATTTTAAACAGTAATCCTGTAAAGACAGTTAATCTCATAGCCGTTAGTGAAACCTGTTTGACTTTCTTTCCGTTGTTTGCTCATATAATAAATTGGATGCTGCTGTGAAAGTGTGAGCTGGAGCAGTAAGGTTCAGGTGATCAATTGTGTGGATTACTGCTCTGTACTGTGTAGTATCCAGAGCAGTTTTTAGACATAAGCGTGAGCTCCTTGTCCTACGTGTTCAGCTCCACCTTGAGCTACGTGGCATATGGCCGAGCATTTGATGTGTTGTGGTGACCAACCAAATATCACGTGACAATTACTGTTTGTTAGATTTTCTGCCGCTTATTGGTTCAAGATGATTGAGCAACTGACAGTCATCAGTTGAGCGATGCAGAATATGGCTGCTGTGCCGAGTGAAATGAAGCCTCAATCGCTCGCAGCTGCATCTACCAAGAGTGACTTGGAATTTTAACCGACCAACACATTGTACTTGTGGTGAGGTATTCTTCAACAAAGGACATTAGGCGATTAATTCTAGCATTAATCAATCAATCCCAGTATAGCCATTTGAACAACTAAGTTAAGTCTCTAATACATAATTTTGTATATCTACATGTCACTTTTACGAGCAAGAAATGCAAGGATGGTCAATCACATCACTTGAAATGCTTACTTTCATTGCTCATCTGAACCTTTCAAAAATGTATGATGACACTAGCCACTTTCCACAATGGTTTTGTGACATAACATGAGCTAGTATTAGTTCATTGTTGCTGATTAAATCGTTGGAATTGCTTTGCTCTGGAAACTTCGATAAAGAAATAAAAAACAGTTATGTTATATTTTAGAAGTTTTGTTTCTATATCACAAAGATTTAATGCACACAAATTATATCTGTCTTTAAAATAAGGAATTAACTCACAAAACTCACTCTCTCAATTTCTAAGAAAAACAACTTGTCTCTTTTACGGCGAAAAGATGCAAGGAGGAGAAGGAAAGCTGGTGGATCACAGACGTCATCGCCATAATAAGAAAGCGCAAAGCCATGTGAACAAAAAAGAGTATGGTTCGAAAAACGACTTAGACATTGTTTCTAGCAGTGAAATTCAAGTTCCGGCTACAATGTACACATTTCATCCTGATGACCAGTCCAAACATCAATCTGTGAAAAGGTCGGTTCGATCAAGAAGTCCCCCTTCTATAATCCTCGACTATTCCTTAGAACCAAACAAAGGCGAAGTCGGAGAGAACACTATTTATCTGAGCATTGAAACAGAACAAGTAGATTTTGATCAGAGGATTGCCAATGAAATTAATAACGAAGCCGGACAACTCAACAATATCGACGAAGATTTTGACAGCGATGATCATTCAACACCATCAAGTGCACTTTCTCACAAGAGTAAAATCTGTTCTATTGAGATTTTCAGATGAATAATGCAACTAACTGTATATTGTAGAGAGAGGGAATCCACACGCGAGTCATATGATTTCTAGAAAACTGACGGGCCCCAACAACTCAGATCGAACGATGTACAAAAGAAACACAGAATTGGCTGCAGTATTAGCTGATGCAGACAGAATCCTAGGAGCATGCAAAATAAATTTAAAACTTTTGAAAAAGTGTCAAAAGAAATTTCAAAAGGATAGTTCTGCTTCAAACAACAATAGAGAAAAGTATTTAGAAAAAAATCAAAATCAGTTTAACATTTTACTTAATGATACAAAAAAGCGTCACAGGGACTTGCGAAATCATTTACAAAAGCTTTTGAACATGCATCAATTTTCAGATTAGCTGAAGTGGTATTTTTTTGGCTCAATATCCTGCGCTACAGACATTTCTAATTCAAAGCTGTACTCCCTACTGTTCGATACCGACAGTTTAAAACTGTGAAGTAAAAACAATTTTTTTAAACCACTGTCTGACAGCAACAAATGTACTCGCTGTATTGAAAAATTATTTAAACAAATTTCTCCGCACATTGATTTCCTCTAATGTTTGTCTTAATTACAAGAGCATGATAGAATAGCGTCTCTCTCTACGTGGTAAAAATCACGGGAGACCGAAAATAGGCAATGAAACATTGCATTAGGTGGTGATATCTGCTATTGTTGCGCTCTCGTTAGTTGTTTTCGGCCCACTAGGGTTTTTACCGCGTCAAAAGAGACGTTATCAGATGTGTGAGGGAACAATCAGGAGGAAGTTGTTGTATTATTAGGAGTGTACGACTCAAAGACTATATAGGAGTCGAGTTCTCACGTGCTCACATGAGTCCAGGCTGCCAAGATGTCTGTTTTATGATTTCCTGTTTCTGATAAACAGATCAATTCACTTGTGGAAGCCCTAAATTACAAAATTGATGTAGGTGGGGCTAAATGGGCTTACCTGTTAGAAACCTTCTTAATTCACGTCACGGAGCAAGTAGAGTTGCTAACGTCCATCCCTGCGTAGCGGGACACCTTGTGTGCCGGGACCGGCCAATTAGCTTGCTTAAATCACAGACTTCTGCCCAAAATCCGCAAGTTGATTGGCTGGTCCCGGCACGCAGGGTGTCCTGTTTCGCAGGAACGGACGTTATATAGCATACAACTATAATAGTAGTATTAGATAGATGAACAACTACCTCCTCAGGAACAAACCTGCGTTAGTGCATATAATAGTCTCTTAGTGTTCCGGGTGGTCGCGGATACTAGAATGAGGGGTATTAAGTTTCCATAGTAACCCGGTACGGCTTACGGTGGTACTCGGTACAAAGGAGTAACCTCCGTTGAGCCTCATCGGGGTGTATTCCTGACAGTACCCGCGACTAGAATTTTGTCTCGTGAGTGTATCATCCGCATGGTAAATCATTGCAGCACATATTTCAGTCTCAAATCGCCTCACGTATGATTGACCATCTTCAGTAGAAAAATGCTAACAAGTAGCTTTCTGCTATAAGAAGCACTGTCTGGATGCAGATTTGGAAATGATGCAAGCCTTCCTTGAAACATAGAAAAAATTCTTGCCAACAAAGGAATCGTATGAAGCTTTCACTGTCAACGCTTCTTAGAAAAAAAGAACGGACTGTTTTACAAAGACAGGTGAGCTTTTGAGCAATCCACGAAAATTCGCAATAATCGTAAAGAAAAGTCTTGACTTGGTTGATACAATGCTCTGATATTCGATCTCAGACCTGGCACACTAACCTTTTTTTAAAACTCTTGTTATGTTCATTTCGCAAATTCAGAAGATAAAGTATCTTTCTGTCGCATTGTACTCCTAATGATTAAGAAATTTGATGAGGATCATCGAAAATTTAGGCGCTCTAGAGACTACGGTTTTCTGTTTTCGAATTTCAATAGTGAATAAATCATCAACTTTTTCTATGCCTAGTCACAGTATCGGTGAACCCTACTTGAATTATTTTCTCTGTTACACAAAGTAAGTAACGTCTATCCCTTTGCCGCGGGACACCCGTTGTGGAAGAACAACATCATGTAAGCTGCTGTAGACTTCGCATTCTCAGTCTAAAGTGTTAAGTTGAAACACTTGGCCTTAAAGAATTATTTTCGGAGTCAGAAAAGATTCTATTACCTTGAGCTTTGAGGTAGGAGTGCACTGTCCCTCCACAGCGGGTGTCCTGCGTTGAAGAGATAAATGGTGGCTCGAAGACAAAATTCTGACATTGTGTCTTATAGCGAATCACAGATACAATTTTGAACTAAGAGTGAAGAACCACGTTTAGAATGCATTTATACTCAAATAGTGAGCGAAAGATATTATTGCAAATGTCGATAGGTTACCTCCAATGTCATCCATTTTTGAGAAAGAGGCTAAGTTAAAGACGAATTCTATGGCCCGAATAAGATACTACTCATTTGATTCAAAGGTTTCATTGGCGCTTTTGCTGCACAAGCTTTCCCATACCATTCTCAAAGAACAACCATTGCTCGATTATTCGATTCAATACGCCGAGCAAAGTGATGCTACGGCTATAAGCGAGATTGAAGCTGCGATCTGAAACAGCTGCATCGATGAGAGATATTGACTGAAGTCGTTGAGGCAACGATGCACATTCTCAGAAAATTAATAGCCTGGCCATGCATATGCGGCAGAGCGTTAGCCTTAAATGCTTCCCAGGCTTTGCTCTACTTCGTTGCTCGAACCGTACGCGAGCTATGATCAATTAAATGACTTGTTGACTGCCTACCGTTCGGTGATGGCCGGCCAGATAAGCGATATAGGACTTTATTGCGAAAAGAAGTGAGATGAAACTTCAATCCCAAAATGATGCACTTTCAGAGCTTGGCCCTTAGCGTTTTATTTCATCGATCCGTAATTTATACTCACCAAGGTAATCAAATTACAGGCATGGACACATCATATACTTCTTTCACGAAATGATAATTCATTAAAGCTCTTAATACTTGGAACGTAATAATGACGATTAATGAATTCGTAAAATACAATCAGAATCGGGAACACTGCATTAACAGTGTTGACGTTGATTAGATATTTGAATTCTAAGCGTTTCGTGCTTAACTAAAAAACCAAAAATGCTAGATTTTGGAGAGCTCCTGACAATCGTTTCTAGTCTGACGTACTAAGTGGTTGTAAGACTTCTAGCATAATTTGATGATTTAGCAGCGCAAAAGTAGTCCTACTGACTTTTAACGTTCGAACCTCCCTCTCTTTGACCACGATAAGAAAATTAGTCTTTCACTCTTCTCTACCTTTCTTTGAGTTGCGACAATCCTGCCTGTAGTTTCTTTCAGTTGAGCAGTTCAAAGAAGATCTTCTTCAATAGTCACAAATTCTCCTCAAAAATATACTTATCTTGAGGAATATCCCATTTGCTGCATTTGTCAGTCAACGCGCAAGCTTCAAATTCCGAATCAGTCATGGCAGAAAGTTCTCAAGTCCCCGTACCAATGCAGTCGCAACCAACGCAGGCGCTTGTACAAGAGGAACCTTTAAAGAGAAGAGATTAGCTCATCATAGCTTCACTGACCTTCTTGTCTCTCATAGTCGCACTTGATGCCACCATTCTTGTAACAGTTCTGCCGGCATGTAAACAAATCAGAGTCGTGGAGTCTTCAACTGACCTGCCGGATATTAAAGGAGATCACACGTGACCTCGACGGTCAATCAGCGGAGGGTTTCTGGACAGGTGTATCGTACCTGCTTACTTCAGCCATATTCCAACCAGTCATTGCTTCTATTTCTGAATTCTGGGGCCGCCAAGAAATGCTGATTGTATCTCTTGCCTTTTTCACAATTAGCTCCATTCTATGCACTGCTGCTCGCAGGTTTGCCGTCTTGCTGACCGGTCGTTGTATTCAAGGCATCGGGGGCGGTGGCGTCATCACACTGACTCAAGTCATATTCTGCGACATCCTCCCCTTGAAGACGAGGTCTAAATACTTCTCGTTTGTACTTCTGATGTGGTCGATTGGGACTATCGCTGGACCAGTTATCAGTGGAGCACTCGTTGAGAGCGCGTCCTGGCGTTGGAAAGTTCTGTCATTGCAAGCGCATTAACAGCATGCTAACTTTTGAACAGGTGCTTTATCATAAACTTCCTGTTCTGCGCTCTTAGGTTTGTTGTTGCGTTCTTTTTCGTACAACTTAATAGGACGTTGAGCTTACTGTTTGCGGAAAAGATAAGGCGGACGGACTAGGTTGGTATTTTTCTTTTTGTGAGCAGCACTACTAGCTTGCTCATAGGTCTCTCTTAGGGTGGTGTGCAATACTCTTGGAAGTCGGCGGCAACTCTCACCCCTATTTGCGTTGGAGTTATTGGCCTAATTATGTTCGGCGGATGGCAGGTAGTAAGGAAACAAGATACCATGCTTACTGTTCGCATTTTTTAAAGCTAGAGTCTAGCTGCAGCATTCTATAGCGCTCTTATCAACAGCTTTCTTATGTGTCAAACAACCTTTCAGACCATATTTGATAGAATCCTTGCTCACGAAAAAGTAGATCTATTGTGGCCTTTATTATTTTCCTCTCTTACGCATGTCCGTACATGGCTTGTTAGCAATCCGTGCAGGTATCGAGCTCTTCCCTGTCGCATTCTTCGTCATCCTAGGCTTAATCATAGTTTCGCTGCTCGCTTGGCGAACTGGCAGTCACCGCTAGGCTATATAGGCAGGATGCGCGATTTCAACTTTAGGATGCAGCTTGTGCATTTTGATAGATCGCCACACTAGTTTTGTCGTCTACGCAGTTGTAGTCGCGGTCTTTAGCGTGGGCGCTGGCATAGTCTTGACTGCGGTGAACATCAGCATCCAGGCGAATGCAGGACCGAAAGACGCTGCAATGGCTGCGTCAATGTACAGATTCTTCCGCAGCCTAGGAATGCCGCTAGGAGTTGCAGTAGGTTTCGGTTGTGCATGTCTGCTACTAAAGGTATCTACTGACAACGATTAAGGTGGCTGGCATGGTATTTCAAAACTCAATGGCAGTCAAACTAAACGACTATGGCATTTCTCCTGCAATTGCTTATAATTCTGAAAGATACATCTTTGTTCTTCAAACCCTCGCAGATACAAGTCCGCAAAAGATTGCGATTCTGGAGTCTTACTCAAAAGGTATCCAATCAGTTTTCATTCTGATGACTGCAGCGGCCGCGAGCTCTCTCTTTGCAAGTGTTGCTATTAAAAGTTTCAGCATGAACACTACTCCTTTAGAGGATTACTACTGGGACGTATCATCTCTAGGAAACTTTAAGATCTATGACGACAGGTCATTAAAGCGTCTGTTCACTTTTAATTATTAATCTTGTTTGCAATTAGATTCTGTCAGCCCGCACGTGTGTGAGCACTCAGTTCCCATTTAGTCCTCATGTACTTTAATCCAAATAATTCAACAAGCTCCTCCTAACGTCTGTCCTTGCGTAACAGGACACCCTGCGTGCCAGGACCAGCCAATCAACTTGCAGATTTTGGGCAGAAGTCTGTGATTTAAGCGAGCTGATTGGCCGGTCCCGGCACATACGGTGTCCTGCTACGCAGGGATGAACGTTAGTTGTTCCCTCAAATAATCACTATAATTCTAAATAATACTCTGCATGAATCTTGGACGCTTCAAAAATATCAGAATAGGGAAGCAAAAAAACTTAGACGTCTGCGCTTTTACATCTTTTAATTAATTCGAAATTTCCTGAACAGCGCCGCGCGCGCTCTATAGCAACAGGAGAATGACAACACATAGTAATAGTACCAAGTCACAGAGGAAAAAAAAAGACTTTGGTAAAACGGCTGTAAGTTATACAATCAGACGTCAAATATGCGTAACATGATATTTACTATGCTTCTCATGATGGTACTACAGGCATCGTATGGTTTCCTTATGTTGCTTCAGCTGATGAGAAAAGTGCTCTTGTTTTCTACTTTAAGTCACTGATAGGTTAGAGTTGTACTTTTGTAGCTTAGATGTAAAGTTTTAATACACAATTCAAAGAATTTTAGTTCATATTCTTAAAATGCAAACACAACTAGATTTTATTGAAATCACAGATGCTAGTAGGGAAAAAGAAGATTTTTCTTAACACAAGGAATTCTTGACAACTTTTGATAATTTCTACCCCTCGACGCAGGACACCTGCTATGGCGGGATGACATCATGTAGGCTGATGTAAACTTCGTATTCTTAGTCTAAAATGTGGAAATGAGATAATCGGCTTTAATAATAAATTTCCTAATTTGGGGAAATACACATCATCTTTGAGCTTTAAGGTAGGAGTTCGTTGTCCCGTGTCAAAGGGATGGACGTTAGGATGTGGTGCAGCTGAGGCTGGGGCCAAAATTGAACATGAATTAAATTGAATCTAACATCCCTCCTCTAGTGGTGAAAAACTTGGTGTGCCGAACAAATGATCTGATTCTAAGCTTTGCGTCAGGAATAGATACACGTGCGAGACCTGACAGAGGTCATTCCTAAGTTCTGAGTACAACCGCAGATTGGCCCGGATCCCTACGGAAACCTTATACCCCTCTTTGTGCATGCGCCACAACTCGGATTACTAAGACACTATTATTTAGACTTCTGGAGAACCATACCAGTGATCGCAGCAATCTATCTGATAATAAATAAAACACTACTGATCTTGTATACTAAGAAGATTTTTTTTACTTAAATTGCATTGTTTCTTTCGATTTCCAGATCTGTACAATAAACTTACTTATTTGACACATACTTTTAAAGTAGAAGGAACTTTGTTTAGTCTCACTAAATAAAAATGAAGACTTTAAACAGTTACCTAAACTCCTTCTGCTCTTATACGTTATTTTCATCACAACCAGGTATTCGTTAAGGAAGGATGTCAGTCTTTCACTAGTTCATCAGAGGACATAGATTTCACTGCATCTTGTCTTATTTGAATTATGTTGGACATGCGTTCATGGTTTATGAGAATTATGTAAATTCAATTGAACATGATAAAGGCTGAAAAGGATAACTCTAGATATCGCATTTAAAGTAATTTAGAGCGGAAGTAGATACGTTTTCTCATCCTTATGCTAGTGCGAAATAGATTAAGGTTGCTAAATCTAATAGAAGAAAAGATACTGAACTGGCTTGAAGTCTTCTCTGCTGCCTATACTCGACATGAGACGAACATAAAATTTAATGTTTCTCATGTAGGCTTTCTAGTAACTCAACTCGAAATTTCTATTCACATTGAGTTGACTGTTTTCATTTTTACTTAAAGAGTCCTTTAATAAGACAACACACTATCTTATATGATTTGATCTTTACTTCTGATTGATAGTCTGCTAGGCTGTTTTTGATGAACGTGCTCTGTGTCATTTACATTCGTTATGCTTCAGCCTCGTTGATGATCTCGCCATCAAATCTCCAAGTAGGTTTATTCAATTCCTACGCGAAGATAAAAATTCAAAACAATTGACAAAGAAAATAACACTAGAAACTGCAGACATCGTTGTCTATACATCCCGCAGTGACGATTGTATAGCTTCTGCAACAATGGTGACATCGGCTGGGTCATGTATCGTGCGGACAAAGTGATCTAATATCGTCGCATGCATCGTGACCCCACTAGATGCGCTGTTAAAACTAGCTAAAACAAGGTTTTGTCGAAGAGAGTGTTGAAATAAGACTACAGTTAACACCAGGCCGGTTGCATTGCCTAGGAATCGCATAAAAATCATGACCATGAACGTTCGATGCTCTGGACCATAAACGGTGTCAATCACGCTAAGCGCTAGGGCAGGCTGCAAAACACCAATACTGAATGATGATATTAGATTAGATGTTGCATCAACAAACAAAGGTCGATCGAATCTTGGATATGTTAATAAGCCCGCTCCGCAGGCGACGCTTAGCCACCCTAGCATCACCATCCAACGATACGATACGCCTGCATTTTTGACGACAAGGAAAACGAACATCGTGCATGGTGCAACTGCTGCAGTCTGGAGCAGAAGAAGTGCGCCTGTTTTGCTCTGCGGATACTGTTGGATGACTCGATAGTACACAAGTAGAGAGAAGTAAAACGCGTTGATCTTAAGTCGCTTAAAATTGACGATCTCTTGTGAATCTGAGCTGACTTACTAGCATTGCATGGACTAGGACACCCATGTAAGTTACAGCCCCATGAAGACTCTTCAGAGCTTCGAAATCAATCAATGGTTTAACGTGGGTCTCTTTCTCTCTGAGAGCAGACTTAAGTAGATTAGGATGGCGCTCCTTAATTAGGAACAGTAGGAAAATTAGGCTTCCTGTTACAGTTGTGAGCAAAACTCTCCAATCGCGCCAACCACAGGAATAACTGGTAAGAGTGATGCCGACAAGCAGCAGAACGGTTGCCAATGCCAAAAGTAGAGTACTAATAATGCTAGAACACAAAGATTGCTTGTTCATTCCGCGATTCGTTTGATTAAAATCGCTAATATTGTAAATCAGTATGCCCAGCGACAAGCAAATCAAGGCATTGATGCGAAAGATCCATCGCTTGCGAAGATATTAGCTCGTATATCGCCATTAGAAATCATGCATCCTTACCTAACCACCGCACTCTTCAGCTGCAACACCAATAAGTGGGCCACAAATAGTCCCGGCGATGATGCACAAGATGATTGGAATGGAGAATCTCAGTCGTCTTCTCTGCTCTACTTGCGCAAGTGTCAAACGTGACAACACAATCAACCCGCCAGCTCTAAGGCCTTGAACACAGCGCCCTATCAGCATCAGTATCATTGAATCTGCATTGGCAGTGATCACGGAGCCTAATCTAAACGCCAAGATAGATGAGAGCGTGACGCTTGCAAATTCACACTTAAGCGTTAATCCGTAGACTATAGGCTGCGAAAAACATGCAGCCAAAAGATTTGAGGCGCAAATCCACAAACTTAGTCCAACGCCTCCTCGGAGGTCAGCGGTAATGCTCTGGACAGTCAGTACTAACAATAATAACGATTAAAAGAAAAGAAAGGACGTCCAAACTGACAGAAAGGGCAAAAAGTACACTTGTCGAGTCGACAGCGATTAGGAAGGCGAAGACTAGGTGTGAGACCAAAAGAGCTGCTGGAATAGAATCCATCGCTGAGCCTGCACCCTAAGCTAAGTGCGGGGCAAGGTAGTTAGGGCGAGAGATTGGCGGGTGGGAACTTTTCCACATTTTGGGCCTAATAGCATTAGCCGTCGGACTTTACAGCTCTTTGCGGCCACAGATCTACTCTTGCTTGTAATAGTAGCATGATCATGCATGCTTTTCAGCAATAGTTGACAGCCTGGCTCTGCACATACGACGAGGCATCAGCCGTATACGATTCTCGGTCTTTCCTTTGGCTCAAAGCGAAAAAAAAATAGCCACAAGCTGCTGTTGCTTAGCTTGTTTGCTATCTGATGCTCCGTTATGGCGGGGCTGCTTTCAGTCATCAGCTGAGCGTTATGTGACCTCTCTACTGCAACAAAGAAGAGGAAGCCGTATAACAAATGAAAATATGAAAAGTAACGAATAAATGAACGTAACTAATAAAAGAAGCAAGATTACATCTTAGTCAATTCATAGCCACATGTATGTATTTAATGTAAATCCGGCGATTTCATTTTGTGAGCTACAACCAATACACGCAAGGCCTTGAATTAACAATCAAATCCTCGCTTAAAGACACGTTATCGATCTCTTGGTGACAAATAACAAAAGACCTTATTGAATCTAGCTGCTTAAGTTGGGAGGTTGACATACTGCATGCGACACTTTTCCGTTCGCATGAGAGTACCTAAGTCTCAGACGCAGTAACGTAAGCAGTTGCATTGAAAAAAGAGAAATAGATAATACTTCATTAAATAGAGTGCACAGTAAGATATTTTTAATCGATTTTTCCTTCTTCAAATTTTTTTTCATCTGCATGCAATTCTAAAAGAACTTTCTACATTGATCGCAAATTAGACGTGCTACTCATGATTAGATTGTTTTATGCTGTTGAAACGCAATTAAGATTGCCTACGTTTTAAATGAGAAAGTATATGCCTTCTTATCTTAGATTTTATTTCAACGTTTCTGAAAGACAGACAAGAGTCGACAGCTAGCAAAGATTCAGGGCGCACTAGTCGTTACATCTGGCCATTTTCTCGGCACACTGGATTTTCCGCCACGTAGAGAGGGACGTTGGCTGCAAAACCTTAGAGCAACTTCTACTTCTGTGTCATATTCTAAACTCGTACAGTAACTTTGTCCTACCTTTCTATAAGTTTCTACTATGCTTTGTGTTCGCCATTCGTAATTGTCTTCGAAATCTTTATTAACACTTCTCGACTACAAGTCAAGTCGTATCCTCCTTTTCATCAGTTGCGTTGTCCCACCCCTCCTCTGATATGACTTTTCTTATATGATTCCCCTTCTTTTGTGCTTCTTACAATCAGGTACAGTCTATTTTGCCTGCTCAATGGCGTCTATTCGAGCCTCGATCCTCAAACAAGATGTGCAAATGCACTATCAGAGGCGAACGTTTCTTGAACTAGTACGTATCCAGATGGCAGAATTAGATGCAGAGCTCTTTTGACCAATGATTCCATTCAAAATTATCAGTGTCTGAACTTTTATCTCTTAATTGTTGCGCTCAGTTTTGGGTGGCCAGGTTATAGGCCCTGTTTAGAGCAGTGTCGGGGTGTGAGAATGTTCCTTCAAGCCTCAATAGCACCATCTACGAACTGTGTGGCACCAATTTAGTAGGTCATAAGCCTGGTAGAATAATCAAGTTTATTTTTGTGAGCAACTTAAAGTATTTTTAAAGGACACCAGAATCGCTTTCTTGACAATGAGGTTAAAGTTGCTGGTCGCCAAGTCTCTGATCTCTCTACCGTAAGCCTGATTTAGATAACAGGAGAAAATAGCCCACATCAAGTGGGTGTGGGGTGAGGGATACGTGTAGGAGCATTTTGAGAGGAACGGCCTGTTTCTCTCCTAAAGATTGTGAAAGGCAAGTGATTTGTGGTTCTTGTGGCCCTTGTGGCCCTTGTGGCCATAGATGATGAGTAGCACATGGCTATAAATCTGACGGCCTTCTGTATACTTGCCGAGATGCTGTAGCTTTACCTAAACAGGCTCGTTCGAAGTCAAGTTATTATTACTTATACTAGTGTATCCAAATTGAGGGATATCTTGGTGCTAAAGCTGGTCGTGTTTCTTTACTTTAAAGATGAACAAAAGCGCGATTGTCCATTTCGTTGCGTTGATGCTAACTGTTAAAGTTACCTTCAGACATTCATCAGGTTGGATTTTAGATTTTCGAGTACATCTCTACAAAGCATTCGCCATCTCAACAGTCCCTACGACGCCCATAGTGAAGCTAGTCTTGTCGGAGTTGTAAGTATTTTCATCTGGAATGTCGTGCTACGTCATGACGTTGCGCAAAAAAAGTCCAACCAAGATTTAATAGTTGCTAGGCTAGTGTGCAGAGCTCTCTGAAGATCTCATTGTTTAGTCAACTAAGACTTAATCTCCGGCTTCCGGCAGACGAAGTTCATGGCCTAGCTTTCGCCAGCTCCATCACTATTGTATACAGCAAATATTTAGTTGGCTATTCCACGCACATAACTTAACAAAGAGAGACAACATTGCTCTTTAACTTTCTTATATATGTAGCCGCTTTATTTTCTGCTTAGCAACGCTTTCTAGCGTCTTGCTACTAAAAGGTGCCTTCTTGAACAATGTAGACTGTATCAGGGTACCGCTGGCTCGGCTTAGTGTCTCATTACATTGCTTGAGCTATCCCAGTGAGCACAGCTTCAAGAAGAAGAAGCCTTACCAGATTGTTGTACCATGAGTATCAAAGGTAGAGAGTGACATAGTCTCAGTTATGATGCACAGTCCTGTGGTACTGTATTTAATACAAGTTCTAAAAAGGCATCTAAAGGATATCTGTTGTTGATAGGATTCGTAATGTTTACAGTTATATTAATTAGAGATTAAGAACAGGCCAGTAGAGTTGGCTGAAGATGTATCGATACATATGCGAAGCCGAATGTAGACATTTAACGTGAATATATTCAGGAGATAAAGTAAGATTGGAGCTAAATTTAATAAAGGCAGTGCGCTAGCGTATATCTTTACCACCACGAATCGATTTCTACTACTCGTTGGAATTTACAATATTGCACAATGGAGAATCTAATTGTCTTAGTGTAACTGTTGGTTTCTCAAAGTTAAATTGTTTTGACACTGATGCTATTTTATTAGAAAACTATGGGAAAGAACATATACAGTAGTCAGTTTAAGCAAATTTATGATAACCCATAAATTCGTTTCATTTTTTGAGAGGCTTATTTCTTCTTTACCTATACGATATGTGAAAATAGAATCTTTGTCGTGGTTCATCTGCTTTCTGCGAAAAGCATCAATAGTCTCTGGATCACGACGAATTGGCATGAAGCTGGACTCTTTCGAAACTAGTCGAAAAATGACGTAGGGGAGCTGGTCATGAACAGCCTCTACCGATTGAGACACACTAGGCCCATTTTCGATAGCGACGATTGTTTCTTGTTCTCTAGAATCTGGCGATGAAATACGCCGCCGTTCTAATTCGTCAGTTCGAACTTGCACAGGGTTTGCTTGGAGCAAATTCGCTTGCGAGGAACAGGACGGCCGTGACACTTGAGCGTCGTCATCAGTCCCGATCAATTGGCGGTACTTTAGGGCCCTGTCGGAATCAGAAGACACTATGGAGTAGATATGATTTGGTGTTGGAGAACCGATTGAATCGTAAATACTTGATGAAACGACGCTTCGTTAGGGAGACCAGCTTCTGTAGCCAGTATATATTTCATCAAAGACGCTTGTTGCAGCGGACGACTTGTCATTTGAAAACACGTCCTCTCGTGCCCTTTTCTTAGAGGTTGAATCTGGGTGGCGCCTGTCGAAATTTGGGTACAGTCCAAGCGAACCGTGATTGTTAGAACGACTGTAAGTTGACTGATTACCTTGGAAAGTTGGACTCTCAACGATGTTTAGTTGCTCCCTGATGTCTGCACTTCCGTCAGCGTAGTAGTCTAGAAGACTTTCTTGCTTCGAGGGCGATGAGCTGGGAAGCTCAGACCAAGTAGCCACTGCACTTGTAATAGGATCGCGATGGTGTAGCTGTGTTCGATGTCGGAGTTCCCTCAGTTCTGGTACCGACATATCTAGTCGAACGCTACTCTGTTCCGTAACTAGGGAAGCATTTGTCGAATCGCGAGTCTCGTACCGAGGGGAAATTGGCACGGGACTCGGAAGTGGACCATTGACGGTCTGGATCGGGAATGAGGGCGCAGGACTCTCAACTAAGAAAGACATACCGCACAGAAACAACGTCTTGATCTCAAACTGGAGCATGACTCGAGATCTTTCAGTCATCGGTATTTTTAGATCGAACAGATGCTTTCCGCGCCTTTTTTGTGGCTCTACATCTCCAAGTTCCGAAGCTTGAGGCCTTAGTTGATGAAGTCTGTCTTTAAGAAATATCCTTGCGTCTCTGTTTTGGTCTCTTGCAGCAACCGATTTCTGGTCATGAAACCCCTTCTCATACTCTTCACGAGCTATCATTCCAAGTCGTTCAGCGCTGAACAAGGCATCTCGTATAACTTCATCAAAGGCAACATGATAACAATGAATTGCGAAGCTTTTTTTTGAGTACTTAGAGAAGTCTTCAGTTGCTGCTAAGGCCTTGAATTAGTGTTCGAAAAACGCCGTAATCTTCTTTCGTACTGTATCAGGAGTTCGCATCCCACCTAGGAATAGACGCAGCCGATTTCGCACCTGAGATAGGATCCACAAGTCTGCTGCGAAGGTCTCCATCGTCAGAATTAGAGTTTGTTTACATAACGCTACCTTTACCGCGTGCCGTAGCTCTGCGTCAACAAGCGCTGAAAACAATTCTCCGTTGTCCATTTTCTCTTTGATATAAGCTAAGTCTAGATTGGACAAAGAGGGTGCTCTGGATTCCAGCATATGCAACGTTTCAAGGTCAAGATTGCTCACGACAGAATGATGCCAGCCCAAAGTAATGGCTTCCCACTGAACGCGGGCGGCCTCTAGGTAATTAGCTACTTCCTGCCTCAAAATCAGCTTTGACGACTTTCTTGGTTGAGGTACAAACTCTGGTGTACTTGCCTCGTCGCAGCAACACTTTCGAAGTTGTGCAAATAGACCAGGGGAAATGCGCGGCCAAAATGCACCTATTTTGGCTAGGGGCATGATTATGGCCTTTGAGGCAGTCTTCATCAAAGAGAGTCGAATTTCCTTAGCCTGATCGGGTGACAAGATGGCTAAGTCTGGAATGGGCGTAATATTTGCGGCTCCAAGTAAGCTACGTACAGCCAGATGCTGCCCTTTGTCTTTTGGTAACACAACAGGTGCGATCTCTATTTGATATAACGTGGTATCAGTGTTGTGCAGAATTTGAAACGCTTCAGCCGCATGTCGGGACGTTTTTGGCTATGCGAATTGACAAACAAGGTCGTTTGAGTGCTCACCGCTGTCTATGAAGTCCGCAACCCACCACCTATCATCGGGGTCTTCAAAACCATAAGTTTCTGTGCAGCCAGATGCGGTGGACGACTTTGCGACGACGATACGAGATATTCCATCTATTATGAGATAACCCGCTCCAGCAGGAATATTAAGCCAGTCGTAGTAATTTCCGTCCGGTAGCTTTTCTTGTTGATTGGTGATGCACTTCTCCCACCAGTGTGTTGAAAGGCTTACAGTGATGTGGTGTTTAGGTATCCAAGGCGTGCAAGTGTGTTGCTTGAATGTTGTTTGCAGAGTCTTTTGCCTTGAGCGACTAAATATGGTTTGGTAATGAAGGGGATCGATACAGCGTCGAGGATCCAACTGGGATAGAGCGACAATGCCAGAACCGTGATACCGCTCATATTTGGTCCCGAGATATCTAGAATTGTGCATGGCTGAATTGCTCGTCGTTTCCCACTCTTAAAGCTCTACTAGCGCGACTGTTTGTGAAGCGTTTTTAGCGAAAAAAACCAATAAGTGAGATTTAAACGAGTCAAGTTTGGAACTTTCAGAATTGGAGTGAAAGAGCCCTGTACGGAAGTTTTCTCTCTAACATTCAGAAACTGTGCTGATGTCCATATCTCTTGTCACATCGTTGTCGTCTTAGGGCAAATGATCTCGTGCTGGACTTTTCAAGAATCATGGATATAAACGGGCCGTCGTCAGCATTAATACCGACTTATTTGCATTAGCTTGAGTTTTAGACCGATTTTGAAAAATTGAGATACATAAAGTCAGATGCTGCTAATGCAAAAGCCAAGATGTTAAAAAAACAAAATCGACTTTTCATTTTCAATAAATACATACTGAACAGAATCATTTGTTACTTCTTAAAAGCTTTTCATTATTGTTGATGTTTAAAGAGTACAAGTTTTTTTTTCACAATGTTGCAGCCTAATTACTGCATTTCAAATAGTTTACAATAGATGTTGAATTTCCTACTCCGTGTTTCTTATCTGGTTGCAAGGTAGACAACTATCACTAGCGAAAATTATGACTATCTTAGAAAAGAATGTAAAAGTGATAATGAAGACGTTCTCTCAACTTTCAAACCCCTGTGCGAGAGAGAAAGCATGCGCAAGTGATTTTGCATTTATTGAAAGAACTACCATATCATAACTTCATGCAAATAATGTTGTTTAAGTCACTAATTTCTGAAGGATGATCATCTCTCAGGTAACAAAGGGCTATTATTTATGCCGTTGTAGTCAGATGACTTTACAATGTTAGATGAAAATATTTCTAGAGCTTAAAGGTTGGGTCTCGTTTACTAATGTGCCTATACATCCTGCTTACAATGGTTATAAATTAACAATACTCGAAAATTAGGCCGTTAAATATTTACAACTGCAAAGTCTTTCCGTGAGGAAAAATACAATTTAACATCTCTTACACATACAATCTTTTGCGAAATTGCCCTCGCCTCTTGTGCACGCAAACGTGTTTCTTTCTCGTAATACAAACGTGTATAAACCACTTCTGGACCAATTGAAATTTTAAAGAACACTTCTTCACAAGCTAGATTATTTCTAACAATACTAAGAATAGCATGAAATTATTTTACAGTAGAACAGACGTTATAGCAGGGTAAAAATCAGTCTAATCTTTTCGTCTAAATATCGCAATGATCTTCACCAACGACTGTAATCGAAACTGTTCCTTGAAATTCAGCATATTCTTTTCTTGATGGACGGATTGTTGAATAATTTATCATGGAATAATAGCAACAACCTAAACAGTTCTGGAACATCAATGGCTGACATAGTTAAGATAGAATAACTTCTTTACCAACAACCAACTACAAACAAAAGCCAGAACAGAGAAAATCCACCAACTCAATTTTACTAAAAATCAACAAGCTTACCAATCTGCCGCTACAAGTCAGCTTCATGATTGTAGCAATGTTCACCTGTCGCTTAAATCTGACGCAGGTTTTCTTAACAAGGTTTACGAATCCTCCAGCATCTATCAATCATCTTACATCAAGTTAAGTGAGCTTGTGTCTCGAAATTCCAGAAGCATCTAATAAAGTCATCAATCAGTACAATTCTCTCAGCCTCTAGTAGTTGCGAAGGATCAGAACTTCAGTTTAGGGCATTCAGTAGCTCGATGTGAATGATGAGCGCTTAACGAGCAATGTAGCTCATTTGTTGGCAGCATCTTCCTTCAGTCCAACACTTCCCTATTTACTTCTATCACTTTCTTCCTCATCAAAGTCACTACAGTTCAATAGAATCAAACGCCTTTATTTTATTTTTAACTATTGGAAATTTGTCTCGACTATTGACTTTGAATTTTACCATGCTTATCGCTACCAGCGAGTTTATAGGATCTGCATATGGGCAAGAGTCTGGGCAAGCATTCCATAGAAGAAATGATGCGACATCGAGTTCAACTAAATTATCATGGAACGCATCAGCTACAGGATTACTTACGAGCGTTATCACAACAAAGGTTTATCGTATTCAGGCGGGGGCTGCCGCGCTTCTATTCGAGCCTGCAGAATTGACGAGTGTGGCTATTGGTGACATAGTCACTTTCGAGTTCTACCCGCCAGGTTATTCGGTTGCGCGAGCGGAATACCTGAACGCTTGCGTTCCCTATGAATTCACAGGAATCGGTAAAGTCGGATTCTGGTCCGGAGCACATTGGTCTAACAAAGTGGGAGATGTGAGAGCCGAAGCAATGAACGAATAGATGCCTGAAATGCTGATTTCTCCAGACAATGCGGTGGAACCTCACCATTAACACAACTCAGCCAATTTTCTACTATAGCGCACTTCAAGGATTATGTAAAGGTCAACAGATGGTTAGTGTGATCAACCCCAACGACTCTCAGACCCTCAAAGCACAAATTGAAGCAGCCCGTCATGCAGAGTTCAAAGTCGCGCCCAGAGACGCCATCAGTAGTAGAGGTACATCATTTGTCATAACTGCCGCCCCCACAAGCCCGGCAAAGACGAACTCAATCTACAAAGACGATTCCCATACAATCTCTAACAGAGCTATCGCGGGCATCGCCCTCGGAAGCATTTTCTTGTTGGCGATTTGCGCCATGCTAGTCTTCCTTGTTTGGTGGGATTACAGATCTAACCGCAACATTAGGCAAGCAAGACACAATTTAGAGCACTCTGTGCGAGACAGACCCACTCCTCTAACCGATTATCGCTTTGTAACGACTGTAGCTGGTCAAAGTACGTCAGAGATGCCAAGTGGGCGTGGTGATGAAGAGGAGGATTCAGTTGTGAGTCCTGTCTATGCAGGGGTGGAGCAAAGGTACGCGAAAACTTGTAGAACCTCGCATTACATGAGTTTCTAAACTAATAGAAATCGTCATCCAGACAGCTTATACAGACTTCATTACCTATAGAACTTGAAAGTAAACCATCTACACAATAACACGCTTTATAATCATCTATAGCATAATATTATTCACGATCGATCTGCGCATACGATTGAGTTGCGTTCACGATCAAAAGGCACGCCCGAGAAAAAAGCAGACGATTTCAAACTCATACTTTGACGTCTGCGCAAATTATCTTTAAATTGCTTTCTTAAATCAGCAAGTGAGCAAATAGATACGGAATCGAGTAAGTCGGTGATTCCATCACCGTAAACAATGACGTCTAACGACTATTTTATAGTAAACTCAATAACTCGTCGATTTTGTCTTTTTCTTTCTTCCATGCTTCGCGAAAACGCCGGCGGGCCGAAAGTAGCCAATGAGACACTGCGTCAGGTCGTGATATCTGCTATTCTTGCGCTCACATAGGTTGTTTTCGGCTCACCGGGCTCTTCGCCATGTTGAGAGTAAAGATAGCCTAAGATGATAGCCTAAGATTTCTGAGGTTAAGATTGTAGTCAATCAAACATCATCTTGATCATCTTTGATTAAAGAGACTTAGATTAGCTTTTTGAATGCTATTACTTTCGCCTAAGAAAACCTTGTAGAAGAAGAGCCCACTATTAAAGTTAATTGACTGTACGTGGTATCTCTTGTGTCCACTACTACTTCTGCTCAGACTATTCATGATGGTTACAATACCCTAGCAATAGTGAGGTTACATGTGACACGTTGAGAACTACCTGAAATAAGTCCTTTCACTTATAATAACGCCTGAAGTTCCAGTTACTTCAGTAATACTGTCAATCCTTTTTTTTTAGATATTTTTCTTTTTTTCTCTACCTGTAAATTATCCATCTAGATTAGCTTTTTAAATACAATTTGCTCTATAAATACTTTAGTCTTTGAGGTGCTGCTTTTCCCCCTTAACTAAGCTCTCTTTGCTAGAGTCCTCGAAGCCAAGTAATGCAGTAGTAGTGCTCTCACTACGTGGCATTACTAACTACGGAGCTTGTAAACAAAATCTTGCCATTGTATTGGGCGTTAAGGTCAAGGCTTCTGCACAAAGCAGCCATTTTTTTTATGTTCATCTAGGAGGAGTTCAACCAATTGATAATTAATCCGTAGCAGCCAAACTCAGAAATCAGGATTCTTTGACCGATTACAAGACTTAACAAATAGATAATAAGTGAGTCAATAACCAGAGGGAATCCGTTGTATTACTAGTATTGTAGGTTTCAAAGCCCATGTAGGCGCTGCTCACGTGCGCACACATGACAGTACACGAGAGTATCTTGTCCTCTCCTCTCCTCTCCTCTCCTCTCCTCTCCTTTTTTACTTCCTTCCCCTCAGCTTACAAGAGGAGCGTCTGCCATGCGTCGTATGCTAATGACTTGGAAGAAGTAGGAAAAGCCGTGTCGATCAAGATCTGAAGCCCACTCTCTACGAGACTACTTATAAATAGTCAAGGACTTGCATATCATACGATTTGTTGTGGCTTAAATTGAAGTACTTAGTTAGGGTTCTCAGACATGTTGTGGTCAAAATAGCGTGATATGTTTAGCGTGCTGATGTGGGCTGGCTAAGCGAACATGTTTATTGTCGTGTTGGGAAGCAAATTTGAACCAACTCAAAAAGGTGTAATTTGATACACTCAGCAAAGTTTTTGTTTTATCAATAGTTGTTTCTCATTTCCCATGTTATTCGTCACTATAACTTTTACTTGTCGTCTTCTTTTTGAACTGGCTTCCTGGTAGACAGTAGCAAAATTTCAGAATTTAAAGCTGCCGTCAATGTATAGTCTACGATGAAATCGATCGGATGGTCTTCAATCTTTCAAGATGAAGCTGTTGTTTCTGCATGTATTACGAGTGTTAACGAAACTGCTCGCACTTCTTGAAGACGCAGATATGATTGACTCCTTCTGCATCAGAGCAAGGAATTTGTCATTATACCGTTAATCTTGACATCATCTCAAGTTACGTGCAGTTCGATATGATGCTCTAGTAGGTTTCTCAGACGTTAAGGCAGTGGCACATCGATGGATTGAGGAGTCGAAAATCAAATCCTCACGGTGACGCTACCTCGCGTCATTATTTTCGTGGCGTTTCCATGAAGAAGCGATGGCATCTAGCATACCAACATCAATCTTCCATATCACTTATTGTGATATCCTCCATCTTCTTATCTGCTTTTCGTTCTTTTTCATTGCTTCGTTGCTTCGAATTAGAAAGGTTTGATCAGGCCATGTCATACATGTTTGATCTTTTTGTGTAGGATGTTGGCAAGTGGTTTTTGTGTCAACGATGCGCTTTCTACTTAGAGGGTATAATTAGTGCCTTCCATTAGTTGATATTCATATCCAGATGATGTCGAGTCGTGATAATGCCCGAGGGTTTGCGGGTATCGATTGGTTTCTACAGTCAAACCATAGAGTGTTTCGAACATGCTGTGGATTGTAGAGTTTGGGTGACTTAGAGATGATAGAGCCCTATCACTTTGTGTGTTATCACCGTTTGTCGGGTTAGTGATTGATTTTGCACTGCTTGGGAATGTTTCTTCGTCTTGCTGCTTGTTACCCATTTTTTTTGGCTTGACTGCTTGACAATCCTGCTGAAGTAAGATTAACTGTTCATCGAATAAACTCTTGATATAACGCCAGTGTTCGAGTAAAAATTCCTCGGTTGAGAAGTCAGGATAGTCCTGAATGAAACGCAGAACATCTCGGAGGTCTTTCTTTATACGTCTAAGTACTGCCTTTAAAGTTGCTGTAAAATTCCTCTGACTTTGAGGCTTCGTTTTCCGCCTACGATCAAATGCATCTGGGTTGGAAGATCTGCTTGCGCCCGCATCAGTGAAGATTCAGTAGAGTGTAGGAAATGAGGCACCGCCACAATCGGAACACATTTAATATTTTCTATCAGACGAAAGATAGACGCTTAGAAGTGGCAGTTGTATGGGTGTCCTATTTAGGACTATTCTTACAAAAGTCTGGCTTTTCTGGAATTCTAGTCAGATCTCAAGCATTGGTCTCTTTATTGCACAGAACTCGCCTTCTCTCCCTAAAATTTCTTTGCGCAATTCTATTCTGTAATCGTCTTGCTTCTTTCCGCAGAGTGTTGTTAGGATACTTGGTAGGCGCCATATTGATGATAGCTTCTTTTCACAGTTGATAGATATTCGCTGAGGTATTGCACGAGGGGGCAGATTGGTAAGTGATATAAATCACAATCGAAAACTGCTCAGCATCGATCACCAATTCTGTGCGCCGAAACAATATTAGCCTGTGTGGTTTGGTGACACATAATCAATAGCTCATTTTCTTTGAGATACGTCAGTGAAAAGAGGTGTCAAACAGAAGCTTGATTTTTATTTAGTTCAAAATGGGTAATGATATATAACGACTACTATTTTGAACTGGTAAACTCGTAAGTAGAATGTAACAGTTTTAGACGTTAGTTTG
Organism: Mycocentrospora acerina; assembly: GCA_022701365.1. Lineage (NCBI taxonomy): Eukaryota > Fungi > Ascomycota > Dothideomycetes > Pleosporales > Mycocentrospora > Mycocentrospora acerina. Next base: position 102,945 of record JAKUHH010000089.1, read on the forward strand.
TTTCCACTATGCGTATCGACAAAGCTAGGATGTCTGCTTCAGGATGCTGATGCGCATCTTTAACATTAAATTTACTGTCATTTAGTCATCACTCTTTTCTTAAGAGCTGTGTCGTTGCTTTCAAAAATATTACCTGCTAAAAAGACCCCTAGTTGAGATTGCTGACGATTTGACACTTTTGATCCAGCGGGTTCTTAAATCACTTCTTCTTTTATTTAGGTGAATTTTCTGCCTGCTGTTGCAACATTGTTTCTGCCATCTTCAACTAATTACGATTGGTTGTCCTTTCCTCCGGAAGCAACATACGGCCAACGTCCAACCAATAACAGCCAGTGTACGAATTAAGCAAGTAAACGAAGAATAGACCGTACAGTTTCTTAGTCCGTTAGTATGTCCAGGTCAAAGTTGTCGAATTTGATGATAGAGGTGCAAAGTGATGACGTGACTGTGATTGAGATTTGGGCTGTAATCTCTCACAACTAAACACTTGTGATTAACGATCACATCGAAATTCGATACAATTAAAAATGATGACCGTAAACTAAGTTACGTAATGCATCCTTTATGGGCTTTAAAAGATCGAATTCGTTCATGACTATAGACAACATGATGAACAGTTGACCTTTAAAAGTATTACTAAATTCAAATTTCTTGCGAACTGCTTTATTTTAACTAGACCAACAATCAAATTGCCATTATTAGTATAGTCTTTGATAGAAATTAAAATTTAATAATTGATTATAAAGAATGCTCTAATATCAATTGCCCGACATATCATTAAGAAGACTTGCTAACGGCCATCCTTTTGACACGGCATATTTGCTGCCACGGGACAATTCACTCCTATCTCAAAGCTCAAGGATGATAGATATTTTCCAAAATGTGGAAATTGATCCTTAAAGCCGCTTGTTGATTCCTTTATTCCAGACTGAGGATACAAAGCCAACAGCAGCCTACATGATGACATCGTCCCGCCACAGCGGGTGCCTCGCGTCAAAGGGATAGACGTTGTCAAAGCTTTCTTGAACAATCTTCAATTCTTTGCTTAGTTAGAATCAATTTGACGAAGATGTTTTAAGTCTTGTATCTCAATTTATTAACCTTACAGCTAAGAATAGCATAGCTTTTGCAAAAAAAAGTGAACTAATGCTGATTTTAGAAGTCTATAGGATTCAACAAGTTTACTTGTCTTCTTTAATGTTAAGCATCCATGCACGTAGAAGAAAAATTTGATATTTAAGTGATTGTATATGCTAGTTGCTTCTTTCTTTCGGATTTATTGTATGAAAACTAGACATGCAACTGGTGTTAAAACCATTCCTACTTAACGTCGTCTAAACAGCTGGATCATTTATATGTTAACCCAGAATAGTGGTAGTTGTTGTTAGACGAGTCGCTAGATCGTTACTAACAATTCTACTGTATTCTTTTTAAGAGTCTCTCTGTAATCCGAATCGTGTCGGATCAAAAAAGAGGGGTATAAGGTTTTCATAGTGATCCGGTTTAGTTTGCGGTGGTGCCCAGTACTTAGCGGTAGCCTCCGTTAGGCCTCGTCAGGGTGTATTCCTGACAACAGTTATCCTCAATATTTCTTGGAATGATAGATGACAGAGAGGAAATTACTAACAAATTAAGAGTTGAATTTGCTTCTATCTAACCATTACGTCTTACATACAGATGATATGATTTATAAAACGACTCTTCCTACGCGACAAATATCTCAGAGCGTTGGAAAAAATGCTCAAATTTTAGGATTACTCAACAGCTACGTTATTGAAAATAACGTAATATACAATTATTGACCTAACAGATAGATCCGCTTGTTGTGCCCTGTTTAAAGAGCATGTTGCGTCAGTTTATGCACGATCCTTACGCTCTCGTCTGTCGTTTCCGGCCCACCAGGGTTTTCGCCGCGTGGGGAGAGACGTTAGAGTGGGTCGTTGGCTCTTGAACTCAGACCTCCATTCACTAAATTTTCACTTCCTTTCACTATTAACATATTCAATTCCAATTCAAAAGTAATGAAAGGCTGCAGGAGCATACTATCTCTTTCAAGAACTCTGTAAGCATATTCGGTATCGTCAAATGTCAACACCGCAGTTCAATTGTACCTAACAATTTCTGAATCTAATTATGAATAGTCGTTTTGCCTCTACTGCATGATTTATTAAGAAACAACCCGTTGACAGTTTGTAGACCTGATTTTGGGAAGTACACATTTACTTTAGTCGCAAGTCATCATCATAGACCCAGTTTACCTCATGTCATAACTTAAACCTAACAAAATGCAACCCTCTAGAAATAAACTTTTTATTCGATAATTTAACAAGCTTCTTTACAGTGGTACGTTCTCAATTAGGTGACAAAAGTAGAGAAAGCTTTGGTATCGTTTAGCGAAAGAGCCGCTCCCATCAATCAATGGGAGAATTTCCCCAAGGAAAGTGAAAAAAAACATGCCGTTAACGTCTATCCCTTCGACACGGGACATCCTCTGTGGCGGAAAAATGCACTTCTACCTTAAAGCTCAAGGGGGATGGAAACTTTCCCAACTTGGAAAATTAATCTTTAAGGCCATTTCTCTCGTTTCTATATTCCAGACTGAGGATACCAAGTCAACAGCAGCCTACGTGATGATGTTGTTTCACCACAGGGGGTGTCCCGCATCAAAGGGATAGACGTTACTCATGATTAAAAAATGATCAATCATTTCGCAGATAATTAAGATTGATTTAAATGCCGAATCAACGCAGAGCGCAGAATGCTTCAAGTAGAGGAACTACTTTCGTGTAAAGTGAATAAATCTACTAACCTAACACCTAGAGACGAAGAGTTTTTGGCAATGAAAACAGCCTACTAAGTCACTGTTAGCAAACTCATAAGAAAGTACAACGTCTTCTACTGCATGCTTAGCAAATGAGAAAGCCTATAATAAATAAAATTAGACAAGAAAAGCGACTGGATAGAAGAGTTCTTCGATATTTAGTCATTATCGCTATTTCTGTACCTCTATGGAAAGCGTAAACTTGTTTTTCATTTCTACTAACGTCTATCTTTTCAACGTGGAACGCCTGCTGGGCGGGACGACATCACCATGTTTGCTGCTGTGGACTTCGTGTCCTCAGTCTAAAATATGGAAATCAAATAAGCGGCTTTAAGGATTAATTTTCTAAGTTGGGAAAATACTCATCGTTCTTGAGCTTTGAGACAGGAGTGCGTTGCCCCGTGTCAAAAGGATGAACGACGTTGTGAGATAAAGAGTGTTGACTTGGTAGAAAAAATATCAAAAACCCAAATTAAACATCGTTTCCTAGAAGAGAGGAACAAAAGCATTGGTTGAATGAAAATAGTAAAGTTACGTAAACTTATCTCGCATTCACAAAAGTAGGTGTCGGAAGAAAAATGGATAGTACAAGGTTTAGTTCGCTGGATGGCGTAGTAGATCTGTCTACTTAATGCTCGAAGCCCAACATAAAGACAACCCTAGACTATTCTTCTTGTTCTCATCTATTGATTGGGCTCTTGTTCATTCCTCGTTTGCTCTAACAAATTGTGCTGCTTGACATAACTATTCACAGATTCACAATGTCCACAAGTCTGTCTCCATACGTCCAACGCCAAAACGACTGCGTGCTATGTGCTTCGACTGCACCTATTACTCTTCATAAGGCTCCGCCTTTCGGCTTTTCTAGAGGAGACGATTTCAGAATATTCAAATTTGATGAAGAATTAGAGCTGGTTGAGAGAACTGGGTTGATACATTCCGCGAAAATCTCACTGTAGGAGTTTTGACCTATGTTGGAAATTTATGACTAACTCAAGCAGACTAGTAAACCAGACTAAGGTGGCGCTCCCAAACTGTCCTTAAAACACAGCTTCTAAAATTCAGCATCAAAGGGTTCTCAAAGCGTTGCTTACCACCTACTTAGAGGATCATTGTTACTTCGAGTTTGACAAAGTTTGATTTACATAAAACACATACTTAAATTTCCTTTCTTCACTCATGCTCTTCTATCGAACGCAAAGCAAGTCTCGTATGAGAAATAATTGCCTAAGTTCAGACGCTCTCACAGATGGAATCACTTGAGCTTACATGAAATTTTGAGGATATGATCCATTATCGTGTTTAATTGATCATTTGTGCTTTTGGCATTTTTTGCGCAGTGCTCCAAGCTTGAGTCAAACAATCTCCAAACCATAAATGAGGCTAACGGAAGAAAAAATTGTGCACGTTAGCAAGAAGGTATGATTTGTAAGTCATTGGGTGGGTATTCTATGTCCAAGCCATGAGTCTTTTATCCATCGCAATGGAACAGAACACTATCAATACACAGGCACAAACTCTGAAAGGAAGAATCGTAACATCTCTCCATACCGTCCTTGCTCTCTCGTCAGTTGTCTTAGGCCGACTGAGTTTTTCGTTCATCTAACCTGCACACTATGTGAGCTACCAAAAACTCGATCTTGATGCTGCTGTATCTAGCTATTTCTTATTGTTAGCTGACAGTTTGTAAATCTAAGAACTTGAATAATAACATGATCTACCTCGTACAAAATCATCGTTGGTCAAACGTCAGCTGTTTGGTTTATTTCTTGCAAGATATCAGGACACTGCCCAATCCTACTATGCCATGCAAGCCAAAAAAAAAGGTACTATAATATATCATCCGATATACCACGAAAGAGAACAGTGCATATCCTCTTTGTACAACCTAGCCAAACTCTACTACACAGGTTAAGGGCACACATCCTAACACAAGACATCGCAAAAATAACTACAAAGATAGAGAGAAGTTCTTGAATGTTATGACCACTACTTTGATCGATTTCAATCGCTCAAATTTTTTTGTGAATTGCTAAATATGTGTGGTCAACTCCTTATCTTGGAAGCTTCGAACGTAAGGCTTTCATGTTATTTTCAGAGTCCAATTCCTGACAGGAATGCAAGAGGAAGAAGTCTGTTATGATTGCGAGACGATCGTTTTGACCGCTGTCAATCTGCGATTATAGCTATCGCGACTGCAAATGCATCCATTGGACTGCCCTCCAGCTGTGTGTCGCTCAGCAGAACGATGACTTCATGGTCACGACGATAAAGTGCACATCAACAGCTTATTGCAGATCTGAGTACACATGAAGAGAGTTCAACTACACTGTGCGTGTAATTCGTTAGTCGTTAGTCGTTAGTCGTTAGTTGTTACGACTGCTGGCGACTGCAGCTTCTCCCTCAATCGTAGCCGCGACAGACTCATCCGCAAAGGTCGCTAGTCTTCCCGTGCATATACAGAATGCCAATGAACTATACTATACACTAATTACTCTAATTTCTTTTAACAATTGTTGCTCAAATCACACGCTAGCTGTTGTCCATTAGCTTGTTGGCCGCTTGTCACCCCGTAATGGCGAGGTAGCTAATGATTATCAGTTGAGTGATGCAGACGAGTGTCATTGCAGTGAGTGAGATGAATGTAAAACTACTAGGGGCTGTAGCTGTTGATTGTTAGTCTTTGGTTGTTATTCGTTGGTTGTTAGTCATTGATCATTGGTCGTTGGTTGTTAGTCATTGGCTGTTAGTCGTTGGTTGTGATGAGCGATGATGAGTGCTTCCAGTATTCTGTCATTCGTTGCACGCCGACCGGCAATAGCGACCAGCTCGGCCGGTAATGATGGTTTACCAACAGTGAGTGAAACACGCAATAAGCCCAAAATATGTGCTCTGCCGGCTATCAGTGGTTCAGTAATAGAGACTCATGAGCAGTCATTTTGCGCGCACTCGCCTTAATGTGGGACCATTACAATGTAGCGATGATGAGTAGATCCTCCCTTTGAACAGCAAAAGTAACAGCGCATGATAAATCTCTGCAAGTGAATGCCTACATGTTGGGTAATTGTATGTGGATATTTTGCTGGACGGCAGACCGGCTATTTATGATAGCCAAGAGAGAGCTAGAGAATATGACTTCCGCAAAGTAGCTTCTGTCATTTACTGGTTACAACTATATATCTTGGAACAGGTCAAAAGATTCGCTTTCATAATACTCTTCTTGCTCCAACTTCTAGCGATAAAATAATCTCCCAGTTTGATATCGCTGCAACATGATCTCTCACTTTTGGGACGATCCTGAGAATCAACAAAATTTCGGATCTTTACAGACAGGGTAAACTCTTTTTGTTGACGTGAATTAGCGCGTCTTAGTATCTGACTTTGATGACGACAGCGTTCGAAAGCGGCGTTATTCGTCCAGCATAAATCACCAAACTCACGAATCGCCCATCACGCCAGGACGAGACTCGGAAAGGGCCTTGCGGTGGGCTAAAGTCTATCACGGACTACTTACAGAACTAATTATAAAAGAGGACGACGAGTTCTACAAGTGGCTATGCAAACACATAGCTTTGCTTGGCCGAGGGATGGCAGCTGAACAAAAGGAGACAGAAAACGATCGAAAAAACATTCAAGAAGAGCGTCAAAAGCTCTTCCTTGATCGACAAAAACTACAAGAAAGGGAACAACAACTGGAGAAAAAGAATCAAACGTTGCATGAAGAACGAGACCAGTTCCTTTCTGAAGTAAAGAAGCTTTTCTATGGCACAGGGCAGATAATCCACAAGCTGAGTAAAAGCAGCGATACCGCAAACCCGTCAGTACTTTTTGAGTGATTTAGCTATTTTTGAGTTGAATGACTAACGTAAATAGCTTAAATAATGCTAGTGATGCACCAATGAATCTCAGCAACATTACAGCACCCTCATTTCCATATTGATGACGTCGCTCGACTCGCACAAATGAACAAGATTAAAAGTTGAATTTAAAATAAATTTATATTTCAAAATTAATATCTCTAAAAATAATAATCTACTTGGTTCTTAATTCCTCTAATAGTGATGTTGATAACATTTCACCTGTCTAATCTTGTTTGATTGTTTGCGAAGCTTAACGTTGAGAATAGTAAAGAGACGCTTTCCGGTAAAAGCCATTTTAAATGTTGATAATCACCTCATTATCAAGACATGCGTTAATTGTGTCCCACACAACGCTTTCTCTTTTCATCTCGATCTTCTCATTTTATCTTTCGCTTTGAGAGATGATTTCACATTTATTACATATTCAGTTGTATATCTTGGTTTACTTTCGAATTTCAAACCTTCGAAATGTTGCTTTGGTACATCTTGGTCATACTTGGTGTGTTTAACCTGCATTACAAGATTTTACAGGTCTAGGATTTGAATCGGATTTTCTGCTAATTATCTACCTACTTAACCTTGCTCTCACTTTGTCTTAAATGGTCTTTCAGTCAGCAATTTCTATGTTCAAGTCTCTCAACAGAGAAAAATCTATAAACTGATGAATTGACCTTTGTCATGTGATATCATGTTTGACTAATACACCACTCGAACGCTCGGCCAAATGCCACGTAGCTCAGTGCAGAGCAAGAGGGGTAGCGTTAAGATCTTAGCCTAGGTATATAAACTGCATCAGATACAACACAGTATAGAGAAGTCATCCACACAATAGATCACCTAGATCTCATTGTTCCAGCTCACTTTTTCACAACAACTTCATGCACAACACAACATTGCGAGAACGTCAAATGTCTGTGTTATTATATAAAATACAGTACTGACAGGTTGTTAAATAACTCTGCTATTTTACTTTTAACTGTCGTTCAGAAAACAATTTGATATTATTACAATATAGAAAGTCTCCTTAACTCCGCATAAAGATAGCAGGCAAGTTTTTGTTAATCGCTTTAAATGTTCTCTTTGCTAAAAAAGCACTAGTTAGGTGACAGGTGTGTAGCTTTACAGATGGACGGATTATATTTGGTGAACACTCATGCTAGTATTAAACCACACTTGAAACCGTAAAGATATCTGATATATCTGATTTAGAACATCCCAATCATATTAGGTAGTACTTTCCCTAATCAGGCTATTGAAGCTAGAGACGTTTACTATTCCATACCTGGCCCTGCGCCCTCGCTGCCTACTGCAGTTTCCTTACATTTCTGTAGATTCATTCTTCTAGCTTTGCAATCATCATTTCAGACAGATAGGCATTAACAGTAGCAAGCTGTGTTTCGGATTTTTCAAAGCTGTGGACGTCAAGGAAGCTTCCTAAAAAATTCAAGTACAGCAGGGCAGCTAGATGTGAGTCAGAATAGCGTCTTTCAAAAAACCGACAAACTTACTCCCATTTACTTACAGGTTTCATATATATGATTCCAATTCCAGCTAGATATATTATTGGTACACCACTCACTGGGACTTAATAGTGAGTTGTTGGAAGGTGATGGCGAATAAAATGGTAAAGGCTATGTTGTCAACAAGCTTGCATAGTTCATGGCTACATCTGAACATCCAGTACAGGCCAATCTGTGTGAGATGCTCAGGGATATTTTAACAGGATAGTTGCAAACGCTGCATTCCGTCCATAAGCGCAGTAGTCAGATCTGACTTGAAAAGACTCACAAGGAAAGTTTTAAGCTATCCGCGATGACTGGTGCAGTGTATAGTCCTGGATTCATGCAGTCTTTAAGACTAGTCACAGACTGATGCATTTGTACTGGTGCTGGCAGCTGTACCGCTGTCGTGTCATCGCAGATGACTCCCTGCCGAAAGCGCTCAATATGGGTCAGCTCATTGTTAACAGACGAATTTTTTGCTTCTCACCTAGTGTGACTTCATGTGTCGGCGAGAATCAGATTTGTACCTCAGATACGCCTTTTCATAGTTGCATTTTTCGATCCGGGCATATTCTTTGTACATCTCGCGAGTCTCTGGCGCTTCCATTTTCTAACTCTCGCTGGCGACCAATGATATGGATCGTTGGTTGCGCTTCGAGCACTAGATTGTGGCTAGCTAAGCGTATGCGTATCGATACAGCATGAAAGAGTTCATGGGCTTAGCCACGTATCTATGTCTCTTTTCGGTTTCTTTTCGACGCACATCAACAGATCTGTCTATCCATTCCCGAACATCTCTTACTGGGATATGGTTCCAACTTTCGGATAAAGTGCTAAATGGTTTAAGCAATTCAGAAAGCCTTCGCGTGCTGCTGTTTATCGCTATTTTCGCACTCGACTTCATTGTAGCCTTTGTGTTTCGCCTAAGCTGAAGGCGTCTTGAACTAATACTTTCTGTAGATAGGATGAAGAGATCATTCAACTAAACAGCTAATCATTTAAACAAGATACAGATAGTGAGTAGAAATGTGTTTATGGTAGAGGACCTAGAGGCGGCGCCGCCTGCTAATTAATTGCGCAACAAGCTTTAGGATGATTAAGCATACACACTATTAATATACACGATTTAACAAACTGTGGGCTTCGATGAGTGCTATCGCTGGTTTTCTAATGTTTCTTGCAGTTGTTACAGAACTCGCCATGCATAGATATATCAAGGAGGTGGTTTGTTCTCAGCCTAAATGACATATGAAGCCAATCCTTCACTTGCGGTCAAGCACTTATCATGAGACTCATGCAAGCCTAGGAAACAATCGGTATCATTACTTCATAAATCGGCGAACACGCTATCTTGCTATTTCCGGACATTCAATAAAAAGAAATTTTCAGGCGACGCCAGACACATTTTTCCCCAGAGTCTCTAGACAAACAAAGTGATAAGAGGCCGGTCATTACAATGACAATGCCTCTAACAAGTGGCAAACAATAAAAAAAGCGCTTAAAAGGTCTTTGACGCTGGCAACTGCACATATATCAGTACTTAGAGGAAGCAAGAGACATTGACGATTTTGAACAAGCTAGGAGGTCGAAATTTGTCAGAGAGTGTGGCTAAACAAGCCGATCATGAGCCTATTTATAATCGTTACATCTCCTGCCAAGTCTTGCGCACTCGTCATCATCGCTCCACACAGTTTAGGCGACGCGAGATGCAAAGACGCTAGTCTTAAACAGTTCTATCGTCATTTCACTAAGTATACTTCGGATACGCGTTTTGCGCACCGTGACCTGGAAAAATATTTTCCTTGCCTGAAAATGCAAAGTTTTAGCAGCCGACGCATTAACAAAACGTCAGCTCACTGATTAACGCAAACAATGCAAAATCGTGCCTACATTGGATAAAAGAATTTCCTATGGTAGGAAACGAAGATGGGTTTTACTACGAGACAAGTTTGGACACCTTGAGAGCGATTATTGTGTCTGCACACTGAACGCACGCATTTAGCCAACGCGAACCAAGCACTATAACTACTTGTAACTTTGTGCGTCTCTGTACAAGCTTCGACTACTCTGACTTTATTATATCATATGTTTTGTTGTAAAGTTGTTTGGATTTTAATAACGCAGAATCGCGGTGCTGTACGCCCTTGTGGTGATGGAGTAGTTAATCACGCATTTAGTTAAAGTCGGGTAATGTAAATTATGCACAGGCTTATTGCCTAGGCCTAAGCTCACGCTAACCCTTCCACGAGAAGTTCATTATTGTTCGACAATTGTTAAAGTAAACCTTTTGATAGCTAGGCAGCTTAAAAATGTAGAGAAAAAGTTTTAAAGTATTCTGAATCACACATTCATAAGTTAATTTTCAAAACAAACTACTTTGGTTTTGTATTAATATCCACAAGGTACTTGCTAAAGTAAGCCTACGCTGAGGTCTTCTACAAATTGGGACATATTCTGTATACTAAACCAGTGATTGAGCGCTATCTGGTGATCGTTTCTGTCGTCCCATCGCTCTTTCCCGATGACTTGCTCGTGGCTGTTGAGGTTGTCGTGTATCCAGCTAAGGAGCTGAGGAGCAGCAAACTGAGAGTAATTGCGTGTGCTGCAGATTTCTGTGATCTTACCATATTCCTCTAGCCAGCTGTATGACTGAATAGCCTGTCGTCATACCGCAAAATACGGGTGCCACCAATCAGGAAGAACGGTCTCTCCTGCCTGATTCTTTTCTTGGAGAGCGGCGAGATATACGTGTTCTAAGCTGATCAGCTTAGCATGTTGATCTCCTGCATGTCGTCTCCTTGTTACTTTTCTGTCTGCATCTGTAAACTTCCATCCGCGGCCTTCATGTTTTATAATTGACTCCTCTGCTGCTTCTTGTCTGTCGTCTTCTTTGAAATCAAACTTTAGACTCTCGCCGCGCTCTGCATAGGAATAATAGAAGTGCCCCAAATCGGTGCCCGAAACAAAGGACATAACATGGCTCGCATAAAACTTCAAGATGGTGCGCAAGAGTCCTTCACCCGGCGGTACGACGATCAGCTCCACTCTCCTTCCATCTGGTAGCTTTCCACGCATGATTTTGAATGCGCTGTTATAGCGTCGTTCCAAAACTCTCGTCTCCGGTTGTTGTTTCTCTTGTACGCCAAGAACAGCATCTACTAACTCACGAACTTCGGTTCAATGGCAATATGGCCGTTGCTTAATAATACAAAAGTGGATGTACTTGCGTAGGAGGTCCTGATGAATCCCTCTCTTTTCCCAACTTTGTTTTGCATAGTTAATGTTGCGCAACTAGTAGCTTTTTTCGTCATTTTCTTCCTCCTCTGTTAATGAATAGTCAAACATCGCCTCCTCGTCGTCATCATCACTGTCTTCCTGAGATAGAGAATCCCCGTTTCCACCATATTCATATGCTTCATCGCTACCGTCGTCTGTTGTCTCTGCCCTAGGTTGATCGTCTTCTTTGCTCCCTCTGAAGAACGCAGATAATCCCTCCAGGTCTTTGCTACGAGCATCAAGGATGGCAAGGACATACTTTAACGTCTTTAAAAAAGCCTTAGGAAGTAGGCGTATGCTTGAATTTTCTCCTCAATAAATCCATACACGTCGTATGATCGAATACGATAGAGTGTCCAAGTTACTCAGCTTCTCGTTCTATTTCTTACAAGCATTACAGAACTCGGACACAAATGTCTTAGCTATGTTCTTATCCACTAAAACTGCTTTTGAGACTATCTCGGCAACTAAATATCCACAAAGATGTTCAAATGTGAGGTCACCTTCTGACATGTACTGTAATGTGTTGTGGATGGTTTGAATTAGTACTATCGTCTGCCCGTATTTAGCGATATCGTGAAGCCGGTCGTTAAGGAAATTATTCCATAAGATGCCATTTAAATTCAAAAAGTGTATAGCATCTTCTATAGCTCTCTTTTTGGCGGGAATGTAAATATCAATGTCGGATTCCGGTCTCATGCTTTTCTGATCAAGAAGAAGACAGTCAAGACTTGCTGATCCACTCACACAACCGCCGTTATCTGCCAGCATAGCAGTGAAGGTAATGATATGTGGGAATATAGTTGCCAGTGGTGTAAGATAATTTCGCCCAGTTGAGCTTGTGCTTTGCTCAGGGAAGTTGGTAGTGGTACTTGGTGTTGTCTGCGCATCCTGTCTTTTAATTTTTTTCGACTTTCTTTTGTTCACCTGTCGGATCGGTAGCATCATTCTTATTACCTTTAAATAGTTGCCAAGTATTGATGGTGGTGGAAACTGAATAAAGCCCCGTATAGCGTCCTTTTATACCTTCGCAATAGAACGATCGGTGCCCAACTTAAGCTTAGAACAAGTTGCCCTGCAAAACTAAGAAGCTATTATCAACCACGAGCATGAATTATTCCCAATTCCGCATTGTTGAGGCAGTTGTAAAGATGGAAACAGCTAATAGCAATTACATTTTCACCTCCATCCGCAGTTGCAACGCTGTTCTGCAACATTCAACTGATGACTACTAGCTAACCTACCATCCCAAAGTAATAGATAGCCACCAAACTAAACTAACTAACTAAAAGCAGCTAGCGTAAGGTTCAAGCAGCGAATCAGAGGAAAGACTTAGTAACGCGCAAAGTTGACGCGCTACTGTCCGTACAAGGCCAGGCCATTAACTGTTGCAAAAGTGCGTGCAAAGCGTCATTACGGCTGCAAGCGAGGGCGGAGCCATAATCGCTAGCAGCTGAGTTGCAGTGCAGATAATGGTATGTGAGCTACGCCCTGTCAGCCTTCCTTCGTAAGGAGCGGCTAGAGTCTGAACTGATAGGACTTCACGCACGTGCATCCACGACTGTTTTCAACAAGTCGTTGTGACCTGCAAAGTCCTGAAGTTTTTTTTCAGAATAATACAAAATCCATGTAATACATTAAGTGTTCTGCTTTAGTGACAAGATAAGAGTTAAAGTGGCTAAATAAGAGAACTTGACTTGTTCCTCTGCTGTAAAGAGGCGTATCCCTATAGATGTAGCCCTCATCTAACATATTTCAGTGCACAGGAGAATTTAATCAAAAAGTTTCTCTGTTAGCTTCACTAAAACACTAGAGAGAAATGCGTAGCAAAAACAGGGATGTTGTGAAAAATGACTTTTTTCTTAGCAAAACCCAAGGAGACAGAAGGATGCGTACTATTTCATACCCCACTAATACACATCTACCTCAACTTTATCAATAGTAGAGGCTGTTTACATTTTCTAAGGAAGCAGAATCTTAATCCGTTCCAAATGCAAGAATAAAGGGTGATATAGATCATTGCTAATTAATAGTTTGTAATCACGATAACACATCTCCTCACGCAGCAAAAATCCTAGTAGACCGAAAACAACCAACAATAGCGCAAGAATAGCAGATATCACAATCTAATGCAGTGTCTCGTTAGCTATTTTCAGCCCGCCTAGATCTTCGCCGCGTAGGAAGAGATGTTAGCCAAATTTCCAATTCAAAATTTGATTCTTACCGGAAGAGCTCAACTCTGAACGTCAAAATCCCACTCTTTCAATCAAGATCCCTGGCCGTATGGCAGAAGACAAAGCGTGGCAATAATGCAGTGATGTGTCTTGCAACACTAACAGTCAGAAATATTAATTAGGACAGGTTTTCTCAAAGTCCTTTTTCTGAATATCAAGCTGCAAGTACGTCTTGATTTTGCGAACTACAAAAGCTTTCTCTTGAGACTATGCTGTCAAGTTTGTGCAAGATCAACTTTGCATAGCGCCACTACAGAGAGCTTTCAATAAAACGGATATTTCTCTTCTGCAGGGTCAGTCACAACAGGTATCTACATAGCTAAAGAAACCGTAAATCAAGCAAATTGCTTCTATTGCGTAAGTTTATTGTGATTAAGTAGCAATTTACTGTCTAAGTATGTGCATGTACTAAGTGAGTGTTTTGTAAGGCTGAAGCGTTGAATAATCAAGACAACAACAATAAATCAAACGCAAGGTGTGAAATCCTTTACTCTAAGCTAATTTTGGAAGTCTAAGCTGCCGTCTCTACAACGATATACAACTCGGGCAGACACTATTAGTTACAATGGCTGCCTTGTCAAATATGGAGGGTATGATCTTGTGATTTGTATAAACTGTACAGTGTTGTCGACGGAGGTTCGATGTCAGTCCCTATAAGACAAGACTCCTCCTGTGACAAGACATCCCCACACTTTCGGTCTTTGCGAAAGTGATATTCAGATAGGAGTGATCTTAAGTACCGTGTCTGTGCACTCAATGCGCACCCGTTAAAAACTTGGCTAAATTTCAACACGACATAAATCCACCAAATTGAACACAATCGAGACTGCAATTAATGCTATTGAAGCGCTAGAGTTAAGAGAAGATTATTTTTTGTTCAGAAATAGCTAAAAAGCATGGTGTTGTGCGTTCAACGTTGACCTGAAGGCACTAAGCTAATACAGCGTTATGTGCAGCTAGTACATCTACACGTTAAAAGCTTAGCCTACAACAGGAGCAGGAGCTTACTAAATATATAGAAAAGCTTAAAAAGCAAGGCTTACTACCTAAGCAAGAAATGATTCAAAATTTCGCATCATGTGTTGCTAAAGAGGCTGTGAGCGAGAGCTGGGTTACACGCTCCATTAACCGAGATTCACACCATCTCACATCACAATGGACAACTGTTATAGACGACAATCGCCACCAGGCTGATTCAGGGGCTGAATACAAGCTCCAGTTCAACCTGTTAGGCGAGAAAATTAACAAGTAAAACGTTTTTTTTTCTTCATTTATATTGTATTAATCTATCTAACTAGCTGAACTAAATACAATAATGCCTATGCAGACGTTAGTCTATGAGGCGCTGTTTTTCCTCCTAGGCTAAGCTCTCTTTTCTAGAGCCCTAGAAGCCTAGTAAAACAGTAGTAGTGCTCTCACTACGCGGCTTGCTAACAGTAAGTATACTAGAGCAGTTCTATTTCGTTGTATTAGGCCTTTAGGTCAAGGCTCCTGCAGCAAGCGGCTATCTAGGCTGTTGCTATTTCTCGTTTTTTGCGCGTTGCAGAGGCCTATTGCTAGGCCCCTGAAGTAAAACGTTGAGCCTTGCAATACATGCAATATGGATGAGAAAGGCTCTGTTATTGACATCACCAGCCGATCAAAACGAGTGTTTAGCAGGAGAATTTGGGAGAAAAAAGAGGTTACAGCAGCTATCTAGGATGGCTCACGTGAGTGGATAATACTCCTGGCGTGTGTATGTGCAGATGGATTAAAGCTGCTGCTAAGCCTTATATTTAAGGCTGCTAAAAAGGGCATACAATTAAGCTAGGTTAAGGCAATTAAGGCTAGGAAACACAAGATTTTTATTAGCTTGTCACACTCAGGATGGACTGATAACAATATAGGCCTTGCCTAGCTTAAGCAGGTGTTTGATCGCCACATTAAGAAGAAGGCGGGGAGATCTTAAAGGCTACTCCTCCTTGATAGTTATAGATCTCACGTTTCTATAGATTTCTTAGATTACTATAAGAAGAATAGAATCCTTGTTGCTATCCTTCTTCCTTAATTAACCTACACGCTCTAGCTACTTGATGTAGCTATGTTTAAGCCTCTCTTGACAGCGTATTTAAAGGAGCTCTTAACTTACCTTCACAATAGCTAAGGGCTTCTCCTAGTTAAAAAGGGTGTCTTCTTGCCTCTATTTAAGAGAGCCTGGCAACACTCCTTTTAAAAAGAGCTAATGCTAAAGTATTTTAAAGCAACAGGAATCTCACTATTTAAACCTGCTTAGATATTCAAAATATTCACTCAGGATGAGCAGGAGTCACTAAAATGCATACTGCCTCTTACTTCTAATTAAAGAAGGTTAGAAAGGCTGTTACACATGTTAGTAGTTAATAAAAACACAGAAGAAGCTAAAAAACTCAGTTAAACACTCTACTCCTTTCAGGTTTAAAATGAGCTACTTTAGCTTGAAAACTAGGCGCTCTAAAAAGCTCTTATTTTTAAGAAGAAGCAGCAGAAGTATAGAAAGCCTCTTGATTTGCAATAACGTCAGGAGTACCATGGTGGTGCTGTTTTCTAGTTCCCAAGAAAGGTTAGAGAAGCACGTGTTCGTCAGTCAGTAAAGGAGCTAAAAAAGCTTTTCAACTATCCTAAAAGGGTAAGAAGAGGGCTTCAAGGCCTTCCCAACAAGCTATTGAGCGCAGGAAACAGGTGGTAGATGCCTCAGGTGGTGGTAAGTCTCATGAAGCTGTTCTTGCACCTCCACCTCCACAGTCACGAAAAGGCCGTGCGATTAGGCTACCAAGCAAATTCAAGTAGTAAGAGCAAAAGTTTCGCATATATTATCTATACCATTCACCTCAAAATTCTGTAATAGCAGCCATTGAGCGTGGCTCAATAACCTCATTTCTACTTGAAATGGTTTTGACGTTAGGTGCGCGTTGAGTGAATCCGCGCATTCAGTGCACGGACACGGTAAGGATTCATTTTAACAGCCTATGAGTCTTAGAACTGAGACTTAAATCACGGTTTGCGAAGTTATTGGGCTGCTGAAAGTCAACTTGTTTCAGCATTAGGGTTGTCTAGACACACGAGGACTAACATTGCCCAACTAGTTAAAATACAATCAAATACTCCGTAACGTCCGTCCTTGCGTAACAGGACACCCTGCGTGCTGGGACCAACCAATCAGTTTGCAGATTTTGGGCAGAAGTCTGTGATTTAAGCGAGTTGATTAGCCGGTCCCGGCACACAGGGTGTCCCGCTACGCAGGGATGGACGTTAATGGATTTTTCTATGCTGCTTTGAGAGCAGTGATCGATCATTTTCTTCTCTCTTCAAGATAATATGTCGCGGCCTCGTGTTACGCGGTGAAAATTGTGCTCTGTTATCAGCCTCTTATAGTTTTACAAGTTCTCTTCACAACGTTGACTATTTAAAGCAGATTGATCAGTCAAAATTATCTCAAGCAGCTTTAGTAATTTGTGGGAGTAAAGCTAAGGTCACGCATCTCGTTTTGTTGTGCGCAAGTCAGATCAATGAAAATTTAAGAGATGCCATGCGTTTCTCTTATTCTACGTGTTAACTCTTGCTAGAACTTCATCTTAATCTACTTATTGGCATTTGATGTGGTAGAACCTATCAAAAACCCTTGGTCCGTTCACTTACGAAGACCTTCAATATATTTACTGATCTTATCTAAAGTTAAGTTATGCTCTTCCCGACTATTTTTGTCTTCTCTAGTTGTAGAAGATCGTACATGTTTTGCTTCCTGAGGTTGGGAATTAAGAGACAATCCAGTTGTTTGTGATTCTCTCGCATGAGGCAAATGAGAACCTTCGCCCAATTAATTACTTAAGAAGCTTTTAGGGTCCATAGTACTCGATCTAGACGATTCTACATACTACAGTTAGTCTATAGTGTAAACAACGACTCTTAGCCATATTGTAAGCTTACTACAGTTATGACGACTGCTCTTGGTGTACGCAATGGCGTTTTTTGCCTGAGAACCCTTTTTATCCTCGTCGCTGCCAGTTTTGGCGTGGCTATGACTGTCGCCATCACTTTCACTCCCGGTATCGGAACTGCTGTCGCTCTCACTATCATTGGAGTCTTCAAGGGTTCTGGTAACGCTTTCGCGAATTTTCGGTTGTCTAGGTGTTTTGAAATTACTACCGAAGTAGCCTCCAATTGAAGGAGTCTGTGCTGTTTTGCCAAAAGATGCCATTTTTTCCGTGATGTTCGGTTTAAGGATAATAATTTAGTTGTGAATGTAGTTAAAACTTCAGTACGTTCTTCACAAATCTCTCTTAGAAACATATATTTATACATGTTCTTAATCCAAGAATGTCAATACTAGATCTGCTCTGATTCAGAAAGATCAATGATTAGTGGATAATCACCCGCGCGGCAAATAAGCATAGAAAAGCGCTTCACAGAGACAAATACGTACCTCTAGCTGATGTCAGCACTAGAAATAATAGTAAGATTCGGTGCAGTGCGATGTTTGCAGTCGGTCTTTGAACATTTAATAAGCAAGAGGGTTGATAATCAAAGAGATTACTGATTCTTTGTAACAGGGCCATTTTAGTTTGGACATCAGCCTCACCAAATTTGAGTCCTTTCTACCGATTATAGGAGTGCTTACCCTGAGCACAATAGAGGATCTTCTAAAGATACAAAAACATATTAAATTAATCATTGCAGAATGACATATGAATCAACAAGGCGTCACAACAATTTGCTATTTACAATGCTGCAATAATTCAATTCGACAGCTGTCATAGCTTTAGTCCCGCTCACAGCCGTAACATCTTCTCACGGTCTTTCCCACAAAATTTGATAGCCTTAGCTTGCACATGTGTTCGTGTCCGCGGTGGCCGCCATGAAGGCGCCACACGCTGATTGGTTGCGGCACTCGCCAATAACTTAGCTTGCAATTTCCGCCTCTTTATTATCATATAGGTGGTATGCACGCAATAATGCAACAATCAGTTCTCTACTCCTCTAGTCTAATGCTATTCTCTACTCTCCACGTCTCGTCCATTTGCAGTGGGGCATCGGCTCTCCACGCCAGACAATCTTTCATTGGGCTCCTTGTTTAGATCGCACACTAGCTGCTATAAGTAAGCTTGTCAGCCATCTGTCACTCGAGGATGGTGGGCAGCTGATGGTCACTGCTTGAACATTAGACAACAGTGTTGCATAATCATGCTGCGTCAACGAGTGAATTTTAACGCTGAATTTGCTAGCGAGTGTATGTAAGCTGATGTCAATCAGTCAATTAAAGAAGTAACTGTTTGGCGCCTAAGAACACCTAAAGACAAGAACAGTGACGACCATGAGATCTTGACGATGTATCATCAGTCCATTGGTAACATACACAAGTGGCAGTGTAATTGCACAGTAAGCCATCAACTAGAGTCTTTACAAAGATAGAAATCTCTCAGTATGCCCATTCAATAATGAAATCATGGAGTGTGTATGTGATCGTTCGTTAGATGCCGTGATCAATCTATCCAAGTGCGAAAGTTTTTTTTAGATAGCTGTAGATTTAGCTGTTCAGTCTTTTTGAAATACCAATCTATTCTCCTGATTAAAGTTTTGCGCTTTCTATTAGTAATAGCTGGTTCTAATAACATTAAATCTCAACGCGAGCAAAATCAGAGCAGAGATAACAGTGATAAAATCATGTAGAGTCTTTTGTATTTCGTCGTTAAACACAACCGTCTAACTTCACTTCTAGTTCAACTTCAGCTTAGCCGCTAATTTGTCTTGCAGCTATCAACTCAGAAAGTGTGTACAACGAAATCACTAAGGACTCTGAAGAGGAACAGGTCAGTATCTGCGGGCGAGTCGTGGTAAAAAATGCATGTATCAAGATGCACGGCCACGTCATAGTCGTCGCTATCTGCGGGACACGGCTTTGGAGCGTAGGTGACTGGAAAGTGAATATGAATTGCAGACCTGTTGTTCCTAAAGGTATTCTAGTCAGTACTGAGCTAGTGAGCTTTGCAATTACTACTAATCATGTCGCCAGAGCAACCACAATAACCTTTGCCATGAGGGATACCTAGGCGTTGTTCGTGCTATCCTCCAGCCACTGACAACACTACTAGATCAGAGTGAAAAGATTTCGCCTATTCTTTTTACCGGTCATTCAGCAGGAGGCGCTATTGCTAGTCTCATCTATGCACATGTTGTGACAATGACTGAATCTCCGCTCGCAAAGGTACTGAAAAGATGTTCTTCTGTTCACTGTATCGTGTTTGGAACTCCGCCAGTGTCAATCAGTCCATTTGCACAACATCAACAGGATCAGCAATCGCTATTCCTATCTATCATGAACTATGGTGATCCTGTTACTGAAGCAGCTAGGCGATACCAGATTATGAGAGAACCAGCACGCGATCCTTGTCAACTCGATCTAGACTTTTCAATATCTTGTCCTGATCAAAGCATTGACATGATAGCACCAGACAAAGCAGAATCACCGTCACTTCGACAGTACGTAAACTCTGGCACTATCTTTTGCATGCAGGGTACAATGGAACACTCTTTGTTTTTATCTATCCGGAAAATAGATGACGTAGAGCTTTGCATGCAAAAGACATTTTCATGGCGCGCGCACAACGTGTCAAAGTATAGAAAAAGGATCCTGCGGTTAGCTTCTCAGAAAGAAGAATCATGTGGTACAACACGAGAAGATACTTCTTAGGATATTTTAGTTGCGCTTCTTTTTTAAATATTTAGGTAGGCTTAGCTTAGACTAATGCCTTTTTGGTCTATACATGATATAGCTGTAGACATGTTTTAAAACAGAAGCTTACTGTTTCTGTATGTACCACTCAATCAACAGATTCCAAAAACGTGCCACACCGCTATTTGTCCCCGAGACATAAATGACTACAACTACCCCTTTACAAATTCATCATTCTTGCACAACTTGAGTCTGAAGGCAGAGACTGACTTTGCAGCTGTTGCTAGGACACGGATCTATCCCACTGTGTTATGCGAGCTGAGAATTTACCATGATATATCAACTAACGCATAATCCGGTAGAGCAGAACATACAATTACAGCGGTCGACTCGCAAACATTATACGATATTTTTCCGTCTTAATTCCCGAGAAAATGAGGATATTCATTTGAGTGAGTGCAACTTTCGATTTTAGAAAACAGTTTATAGGCATGTACTATAGTCGTCTTCAGCTTCAAGCAGCGCAGGAAATTTAAATTAAGCTAATACTAAACTGTTAGTCAATATTATAGTCACTTTTATCCTTCTAAACATTCTCCACAAAGCTATCTCTAACTTCCAAAAAGTTCTAGAAGCATTCTTTTCCCGTTCGTCTCACTCAAATAGAAACGAAACGTACACAGGATTTATCTTGGACGTGAGCTGATCGTTACTGTAGCTTCAAATTACTATCTGTCAACTTACAATATATAAACCTTCTGGCTACAGCAGCATGAAGCTCAGCCTTTTTGTAGCTCACATCATCAGTTTCAAAGCCTGACAATCTTGGCCAAAACAAGTTGTATCACTCCAATTAGTCAAAAGGGTGGTAACTTTCCACTCGGGGTCATACAACAAACCCTGAGATGCGAAGCTTTAGATATTTCAAACACTGAAATTTCCCATTCACAACCCCATAGAGCTATAGATAGCGCTCAATAGGGTGCCTAAGTGGGTTGGATATAAGAGACAAACGCTCGATACCATCGAAATTCATCGAAACTTTGAAAAATCAACAGTAACTCCTATTGATATCTTATCCAACGAATTATAGTCTGCTTCGTTGCATGTTCTATTATACATGTTCACCCGACACTGATAAGCTGTCAAGTGTGTTAGCACATGAGCAGCAGATTACTCTGACGGTGCGGGATGCTCTCACTGCATTAGCTTGCATTAAGTTGATATCATAGCATCGTACCGAAATGGTCGCTATACCTGCTTCAGACATTCAATAGTTAATCTGGCGTGTTTTTAAGGTCCCTGGGTCTTGAATGTGTCCTTTGTTGCCACTATGTCACAAGTTACCTGATCCTCTAAAATCAGCCTCTAATCTATTTTTGCATTATACACCATCATCAGCCATCATAGAGAAAGTAAGTCAAGCCCTAGTATATGGGGTTTTTCCTAGTGTGCCTAAATTGTGCTGAGCCCTTGTAGACCGCAGCGCGGTTCGTCATACTACCCATATCAAAGTCAAAGGTGAACTTGTTCCAAAATACAAGCATACTTCACAGAGGGTAGTAGAGGCCATGAATATAGGGAGTGAAGTGAAATACATTCATAAGCGCAAGCGTACTGGAGTGCTATGGATGGCCGCTTCTGCAAAAATAAATTGAAATAGTGCAGCTGACTGAATACTTAGTATTCACAGCAAACTTAACCAGCAGTGTATGAAAATAACAGGCAGATGTGCAGATTGACAGACAAAAAGCCTGTAAAGAGTAGCCCACACATAACCTTGTATTAACACTAGGTCTATGCTTAGGCAAGGCATTCAGATCATCGTTATCCGTTTACATTTTCCAAGCTATCGAGAAAGATCTAGGAAGTTGAGACGATGGCAAATAAACTCCTGCAATTTTCCAAGATTAAATCTCTCTTCTTCATTTACTAGAGGAAGATTGACTTAAGAGAGGGCGGCTACAACGTCTTTTAGGGCTTCAGCCTATTTACCAGACACGAGGACGTAAGTAAAGCCGAATTCCATGATACTTACTAGATGGAGAATAAAGACTTACAACTAAATTGAAAATAAGCGCCTCCAAACTTTCTCCACCTAAGCCAATGTCCGTTTCTTTCTCTGCCAATAGTACCAGGCTAAGCGCAGCCTGCTGCTGCTCGAAAGGACGAGCGATGAAATCCAACATGGGTGCATTGTGCTGTGTAGGAGCACTTAATGCAACATTCTGCATTTCTTCATTCCAGACATTGCAGGTTCCAGGCTAAAAATGAGTAGATTCTTTTAATGAACAGCTAGGCGTGACTGCGTGCCGCTTCACCTTACCAATGAAGTCAAAAATGACATCTTTCTCTGAGACAAGAAACGTCGTGTAATCAGCCGTTAAGAAAGGATCTAAAGTAGAGACGACTTTTCTGTTCTAAGCGCTGCTGCATTTTCAGCCAATTTTCCTCGCACCTTTATTATTGCTGTCATCGTCACAAGTAGAAGCATGTCCTGCGTCCGTGAGTGGTAGAGGCTTTTGTATTTCTTGTGCAGCACATTCGTTGTCAAATTTGTTGCGGTGGAAGTTTGTCCCGTCTTCTGCTTGCGATTCTGAGAGATAGCCAGAGCGCTGCTGAATAGATCAGGTTTTACTGTTAGCTGATGGCAATCCCACAATCCTAGAATTGCTCCAAAACTGCTAGCCGCTGGTGCTTAATACACTACGCTCAGTACAATGTTCCCGAATGAAGTTGGTAGCGGCTGCTTTTAGATCTTTAGTTTGTAAATAGTCGTGATTGCGACTCTTTTTCCTAGGTCTGATTAGTCCTCGTCAACGTAGCATGGTGCGATCGTCTTACAATTGGATATTTGCCTGTCCCTCAAATGTCCACATCTTCTCCATCTCACCTGTAATAAACTGTATCGCTGCTGTTTCTTTTACCATTGTCATTTCGCCATCCACTCTAATTGTGTCTTGCATTGTTGTCAGCCTCTCCATATCAGCTTGGCTCAACATATTGTTGTGCCAATCCCGGGAAGTGGTGAAACTCTGCGTGTCATTTTTTCCCTGCAATTCAAGAAGCGACTTAGGATTAAGACTGCGATTTGCATTGATATGTCTAGGTGTTGTCAGTTTTGGAATGCATATATTACAAAAACATGACCCTTCTAATGTATTTTCAAATGCAGAATGGCAGGACAGCGAATTAGAAACGCACGAATTTCCATCAGAACGAACGTAAGTTTCTCCGCCTGTGTAAGTAAATTGAGGAGTATCGTATTGGTGATGAAGAGATACTATTCGCTCGGCTTGTAGCGACATGGGATTAAGGGAAGAGGATTTTGTTTTTTAGAATCCTCTGTCTTTCTTTTCAAAAGGCACACTATTAGGGGCTAGATATTTGCGCACTTTAAGATAGAAGGATTCGAAGTGAAGGGTTTACTTAAAACTGTCGTTGGTTGTTTTGGCCGCCCCCAGGAAGATACATGAGTCAATGGTATCGGAGAGTAGATCGATTAAAAAGTCTACATTAAGTAAGGCTCAAATTTTGAACACTGAGTTAAAAACGAGGCCCTGAAGGTGAACAAACAAGTACTTGATCAATCCAATCGGCAGGCAAGATGGGCATATTGAGAGGTGAACGCGGCTTGACTGTTCCATCGCCTAAGAAGTGCAGCTCTAGGACTAAATTGATTGAGCACAAGCCATTTTTAAAGTCGGTTGCAGAGAGTTGATCTTCGATTGTGGGTCGCAGCGCAGTAGCACGTGATACGGCAGTTCTTCGGAAAGGATGTGAAAATGACGATCTACCTAGGATAGAAATGGCAGGCACCACAGTCTGGACTTTGCATATGAAAAGCACCTCTAAGACAAGGTTTCGCGTGGACTGACCCGGGCCCTACTCATGATGTTCAAGTTGTTGTCGATGAGAGCGACTCGCGTAGCGACTTTGAATGTGGATGTGGCTCAGCAGTAGCAAAGCAGACAATTTAGCCGCGATTACAAATCCAACGCAGCTGCCGACTGTTCTCGTGCTCATGCTCGTGCTCAAAATGATGCGCAGAATATGTGCATGGGTTAGAGGTGAAACTTGAAGAAACTGGTAAAGATCATGTATTCACCTTGCAGTTAAATCAGACCTCTTCAGGTACAGTAGCCATAGCGAATGCGGACTACTGATTCCATTGAAAAACAGACTTTCCGGAAATAAACGAGCTCGTAGGATGAACTCTGCATAGCACAATAGGTATGTACATTTTAACAAATTCGCAACAGATATTGGCAGGGATCAAACTTCCGCAAATAGACGTCAATAAACGTGCACCTTTTAATCTTAAATCGCCTGATAAGCGCGCGTAAAAAGGATCCGTTGACACGGTTCTGCCAAGGATCGTGCGCCACGCAGCACCCATGAGTAGCTTCAGTTGGCAGGATGCAGTCAAGGTCAGCCAGGCGAATAACCAGCGCACAGCAACAACTCAGGGGCAGTTCATATGTGCAAGTGGACTGAATATGAGCCTTGTCCTAGGTATTGGCACCAATAAGAGTGCAAGTATAGCTCGCATCTAAAATGTGCAGGACACGTGCAGTTCCCCCTTCAGTTCGCGGCCATAGTCTCCGGCAATGCTGTTGTAGATGTGTAGGAACGAATTGTCCGACTGTCCGACAGCAGTGCTTAGCGAACAGTGGCTGCGCTATCATTCAGAATTTCTACATGCGCGGAGATTACGAACAGGGCTTTGCATTAGGCCGCCGTTCCTGAGCTAAGAAGCATCCCAAACAGCACCTAACACGCCAAGTAGCAAGTAGTAGCACAAGCATGTTCTTGGGCCAGGATTTGGTCATCTAGATGCTCAATATTAAAATTTTCAAATACGAGCCGCAGAATGAGCAGTTAGCTCCTCCAGCTCCCAAGTGTGGCACAGTATCTATGCTGTCACAGCGCCGTGTCAAGGCCAAAGCCTTGCCACAGTGTGCTATAATGTGCCGCAGTGCATCCTTCGCTGCAAATCTTAAAGCCGGGATTATGCCTTAGCCTAAATCCGTTGACAGACGGCAGATCTTTTGGGTCATTTTGCTCCAAAAGGATTCGCTTCTCCTCCATCTATGGCCAATCGTGTTCCATCTAGCTCACTTATGCCCTGTAATCACCATTTTCAATCATACCAAAGACAAACATCATGCCTTGTTCCGCAGAGTGCTCTTTCCGTAGTTCCGGATCTTCTTATTCAGTACGCAATACGTCAAACGCTCCATGTCAAACGCTCCATGCGCCGAACAACTTCATCTAAGCGTATA
Source organism: Mycocentrospora acerina (assembly GCA_022701365.1). Lineage (NCBI taxonomy): Eukaryota > Fungi > Ascomycota > Dothideomycetes > Pleosporales > Mycocentrospora > Mycocentrospora acerina. The sequence goes on from JAKUHH010000089.1 coordinate 128,608, forward strand.
TCAGTAATGGCTCTCGCTCATAACCCGCATCTTGATGCGTAAATCATTTTAGTGGGCAGCGCATAGTTAAGCCCATAGAGTGTCAATGTACGACAGGAAGTCAATAGAATGTGTTCAAAGCTTGATTGTGAAGACAGACGGATTGTCAGAAAAGCCATATTTGTGCACACAGTATTCTTTCGATCGTGGAAATCGCCACAGTGACAACCTTAGTGTCACTTCGTGACGTAAACCTCCTGAGCGTCAATGTTTGTAGCTCATGTGCAGCAACACATGACAAAGCAATGCTGAAGACGCTCTTGAGACGAAAAATTGCAGTGTTTCCGCCTACTTACTACTGTTTCCTCTCGACGCCTCTTGCAGTTTCCAGCCAGCTCTCAAATGAACGCCTATTGCTACACTGACGTTGTTAGGCAATATCACTTCATAAAAAGCAGTCTAGCACTAATTTACAGAACGTGTCGTCATTGCACTATTCTTATCATGAGTAACTTGAGAACGAAATGTGCCAATTCCTACTTCCATGTGTCCTTTCCCGTCCCTTACATCCGGCAGAACCTACATCACAGAGATCGTAGACGCGTCACTCCTCGCGTAATTTATTTGTGGGCTTTTTCGCTTCTTCTTCGTTCACGCAACCTGCTATGGCCACGTAATAACTCATCGAGCGATCAGCGATATCAACATTGAAACTCTCTATCACGCTACCTGCCAACCAGGGCCATCGTTCACGCTAAATTAAAGATCCACTTTTCTCACTGCCGCGAGCAGCCGGAAACCTGGATGAGCGAGCAGGTGGGTATATCTGATGTGCTTAGCAGGTTTCGCTTGGTCGAGCGTCGGAGTGTCTACAGCAAGCTTCTCGCTATTGCAGAAACTTGCGGCGAAGGCGAAGGTTTGGTAGCAGGATCTCTAGCAACCAACGAACACACCTCAGCGTTCCCTAATGCCAGAACCCAGGACAAACAAATTTAACATAATGAGCAAAAAAACTATTTTTCGGTATCCTGTTGATCCATCAATCAGTTAGAGATAGGATCGTTTAACAAGGTGACGATTGTGCAAGTCTCTTTCAAGTTAAACATGAACACACTAGCGGATATGGCCAAAAGGTTGCAAGTCTTCGAATAGACAGGTGTACCGAATGGAAATCATCATCATTCGTTGGCTTTCACTGCGTGCTGTCATGCCCATGCAAAGAGAGCTGCAAACTTGATCTCGTACAGAAGTAGGCAAAAGATGTAATTGCTGAAGACAAATTATGCTTCATGGTTTGTTTCGATACGCTATTTCATTCAGGGCGCGTACATAAGTTCGTGACTAGACTTAGAGCAATATTCATCCGTTCCTTGGAATGAGTGGGGATAGTTCACTGCGCCGTAGGATGGTAGGAGTAGTAAACTGTGCCGCAGAGTAGGATCAAATGTAGCGTCTATCGTGTTCCACACTTGTCTTCCTCCTTCCTCTGTTGTTTAGCGTTTCGTATAGTGAGGTATGGCTTGGTATTTGACAAAAATCAGTCGACTACCTCCACCGTATTGCACTCATCATATATAAGCTGGCACCAATCTAGTGTCAAACAACTTACCTTCAATGACCACCAGTACAAGTCTTTCAATCTAACACCTCTCTTTGTTGACTACACTTCTCTCTCTCTCGCTTTTTGTCACCGGTATCATACAATGGCGGGCACGTCTTGGTCTGATGGGGAGAAGGAAATACTGAAGACATGCATAGAAATGGGTGCATTACATGAACAAATCAGATTAATATTAGCTCGTCGTTATCCGGAGACCCCCCGATCTCTGGCAAGCATCAGAGGCCAGCTGGTCGAGTTGAAAAAAGCCGATGATTTCAAGCCTTCTCCTCAAGCTAGAAGTCGTCAAAACATGTCTGACCCGCAAGCTATGAACCATCGCGGTCATTTCTGGAAGGGGGAGGACAATATCATGGTAGTACTTCGGGACCTATATCCCAAAGCTCCCTGGGAAGTTATAACAGCAGCCTTTAACAAGCTGGTGGGTCAGCGCCGCAAATCCTCGGATGGCATTAGAGGGCGATACCGCAAGTTAAACAAAGCTCTCGTGAGAAATCGAGTTAGGAAAGAGGAAAAAAAGCGCATATTTCAGGAGACTTCAGCATACTTTCACGATTATTTGACAAAAGTAACGCCCGAAACAACTATGCAATCACCAGATTACGATAAAACACAAATTGTAGAGGAACACAAATCAGTCAACAATGTCTACGCCTACATCAAGCCTTCTATTTTACAAACGTCTTATGCTACAACACCGCAGCCCATCAACTTTTACACCAATAATACGACCTTTTCTCAAGACAGCTGCTTCAACACCTCTAAGCATCAGCAATCACTTAAACTCCCCACCCTGAATTCGCAATACTACCAAGACACTTTTCCAACTTTTGCCTGGTCAAAGCCAACAGAAAATAGGGAATCAGAAGGAACAGGTAAGGGCTGAAAATAAATCATCATAGAGTTTGTTGCTAACACAATGTCTTTAGTTAAACGCTTAGAATTAGGTACTACATTTTACCAGCCATCAAATGCGAGCTATTTTGTATCTGATTGCTACGCACAGCTTGCGAGATAGAGGATGTGTTAGTTGAAGGAGTGATTCCTCTTAAGAAGCCTGTCAGTAATGTCTTCAAACGCCACAAGCTATAGCTTGAAAAATTCTCCTTTCAAAGAGGTAAAGGAGGGAATCTCTTAGATATCATAAGCGCGGTACAGGCAGGGTGTAAAAAAATGCAGAAATACAAGTAGTCTTAGTTTTGCCATTTTATGTAGATACAAATCTTCTCTTGCAGCAATAAGATGACTTTGATTATGTGACGATACTACTTGTTTTTGTCCTTTCCAACTTTTCTTCCAGACACAGTTGAACAAAGTTGAAACATCTTTATTTGCAGGATGCTTAGGTTAGACCTAGTTTAGTACACTAGCCTCATTCTTTACTTGTTTGTCAAGTTAAAGATAGACATATGTTATATATAACTTAAGCTTTCACACAAGAGGTCTAATAGAAAGCAGCTGAGATAGAGTTAAAGTTCAGTAGATTTGTAGTTTTAATTTCAAAAAACTGTAAAGATCCTACTAAAGGGACTAGAACATAGAAAATTTCAAAGTACCTACATTTCTTAGGGAGAGTACGTAGAGCTTTTATATACCAGTTTCTAAACTTAATTTAAAAGTCTCAACTCATAGGTTTTCCTCACAGGGTTATACCAGTAAAGCGTCCTGGCACCAACAATGTTAGTATGTGAATCTGGCAAATAGCATAGATCGTCATTTAAGTTGATCTGACTATTTAACAAGACTTATAGGTGTCGTTTCTGTAGTTATTCAATATTTGTAAAACAAAATTGATAATCAAGACGTTTAAAGCGATCGCCAGAGAGCTAAGCTTAGGAGGAAAAACAGCGCCTCATAGAATAACGTCTGCATAGGCATTATTGTATTTAGTCTAGCTAGTTAGATAGATTAATACAATATAAATGAAGAAAAAAAAAAGCGATCGCCTTATCTGTGCGGTGGACTTGTTGTGCTTTACAAAACCTGTCTCATGTAGCTTTAATTCTTTCGAACTTTGTGGAAATGCAGAGACACAAACCGCTCATAATCTTGGTTGTGCGCCAAAGTCTTCGGCAGCTTCATTCCAACAGTGATTCAAAACCTATTGTCAATTCTATTCTGGGTGTAACGCAGGAAATGCGCACAGGTTGTCATTTTCTCTTGTCACAGCGAAAGCAGAAAGCTTGATTACGTGCCGTGTGAAGACGCTGATTCTTAGCTGGGTATTAGGGACTTCACATGTCATAAAGACGCACCAGCAGTTACTTAGTCATGGTCATTTCGTCACAAAGTTGGGAACTCAGTATTCTACAATGTAAGCCATGGGAACTATAGCTAGTGCATTTCGGCGCGCGATCTTTTGGAGTGCCCATAGGAAAGTCTAAATAGATCCGTGCGGCAAAAGCCAGCTAGCTAGAACAGGCAAGCCTGAGCCTAGCCCTGCATAATTCAACCTGCAGCAAGTTTTCTCGTGCATTCAATGAGCACAACTGTGGCAGATTCTCGCACAACATTTAGTCTCTCGCCGCTAAAACAGTGTACGAGTGCTGCACGCCGAAGAGTCTTAAATCGCCAAAATCAAAACTATGAACAAAAGCCTCTTCGTTGTTAGGAAACACTGCTAAGCTTATTTTAACACTGGATTTTAAGGTGTACCCAAAGGTTGAAAAATTGGGTATGATGAATTTTAAACCAATTCTCTCAGCACGCACGAATTTTTGCACCCCTGGTGACATAGTTGGATGCATAACTCGAAAGAAATTAGTTGTTGCGTCAACCTGCATAAGAGATCAGTCACATGATTTATAATACTAAGGCCGGAGCTCTTCTAGCAGCTGCATAAAGAGTCAAGAATACGGTAATCTTTTAGTGCTCAATGCTCATTTAGTGTATAAGACACACTGCTAATATCAAGACTTTAGCAGACTTCCTACAACGATTAATGGCTTCTGGTGTTTCGGCGAAACTGTACGTAATTTCAGACACCTGTCCCGCTCCCTATCTTTCGATGTTGATCATGCTGTCTAACTCATAGATTAAAGTACAGACCACTTACTGGCATCGCAAAGCCATGAATAACTAAACGTCAATAAGTAACAAATTCTCTTCAACTACGCTTCACTTGCTAACTGTTCGTGTTGGTCGCCGTGAAGACTCTTCGCTAATTACAAAGGAGCTCGTTTTTTCTGAGGTGTAGAGTCTGTGCTGAATTTAGTGAGGGGGTAGTTGTGGCATTCACGGATGACTCAGCAGCATCCTCCTTCAATAACGTGTTCCACCGCCTGCCTGCCCTACCCAAATCAACGCGCTTCCCACCCTAAAACAGCTCCAACTCCAACACCACACTTCTGTTTACCTCTGGAAGAAGGCAAACTACTTTTTGTTGCCTCTATCCTTCAATCAAACAAATAATTACGCGTGCGTCGCGTCTCAGCCTTGTACAATATCTCTCGCTCAACGCTCGGTGACCGGCCCGTTGGTGCTTGACCTCAAGCCGCAACTAATGCTAAGACGCGCAAGCTCTCTCTCCTGTTGGAGAGCAGTCTCTTATAGAGTAGATCTTAGACCTTGACTGACGCGACTTTTCTCCTCAGAGTATCAACGTACGACGCATAGCAGACGCTCTACCCGTTGGCCAAGGCCAAGATCAACCTCCACCAGCTGTTGGCAAGAACCGGGTGTCACGCTTTGTTAACACCTAGCCTACACTCTAGACAAAGTGGAACTTCCTGTTCTACTTACAACGAGCATGCTGCGAGAATCCTACCAGGATCAGCGCGTGGTTTAAGCTAGGTGAGGAGAAACGCTACGCGCATAGGGTGCCTATTAAGGACGTCTACAAATCTGACGAGATTACATTCAAAATAGGTGTCGCCTTAACATCTAAGGTAGTCACTAGCTGCGACAAAGATGGTCGAGCCACTGTTGTTCAGCCAGGCAATCGTGAATGGGGGACAACAATTGAGTATATAACGCGTCTGGTAGGTCTTTTCTACCTTTCGTAATACAGTCAAAGAAGTTCCACCAGGCCAACTGGTATCAGAATCTCCCACCTGACTGGGCCGTCACAGTTAGCGACAATTACTGGACAGCAAATAAACTAAGTCTTAGTGGATAGAGCACTTTAACAGACATACAGAGAATCGTTCAACTAGAGCTCGTCAGCAGCTTATCCTTGTCAATAACAGCAGCTATGTGACATCAAAGTTTAATCAACTATGTACAGGCAACACGATGACTACCTTTTGTGTGACGCCTCACATGTCGCATCTCCTCTAGCCCCAACACGTTAGCTTCTTCTTTCCTCTTAAGACAGTGTATGGACACAAGTTTGTTAAGCTTCCCCGGCAAGGAGTAGTTAATAACAACAAGCTGGAATTCTTAGGGGTTTACCCAAGGGTCAGGCTAGTAAAACTATCAGAGAAGACCACTAAGGCTGGTTCTCAAGCAACAGGACTTATACATCTTGTCTAGAGCATTGCCCTGTTCAGCCTTACTACTGTCAGGATACCACCACTACCAGTGATAACAGCAGCAGATAAAGCAGCATCGACAGCAGACACCTCATGCAGTTCATCAGCTTTAGCAGAAGGCTTGTCTTGTACGAGATCTCCTTGGCCGATAATTACAAAGTCTAAATAGTTGAGCTACACCTTCGCTTGTTTAGGTTTGTTAGTTATTGTAACAATCAGCAACAATCTTAGCTCAAGAAGACGGTCAGCTGCGTGTCTTTTAATTAACATCAGCAACGTAAATATCAAAAACGCAGACACTGTACATATGACATAGAGGAGCTCTGCAGGCAAGACAAGGTCATTTACTTGTGTTGTAGGCTGTCAGAGTTTTTAAAGAGAAGGTCTAGACTGGGTCTGCCAGCTCGCACTACCAAATAAAGTAAATGTCACGAATAAGGTCACAGGAGGACTCAAGGTGACGCTTTTTGATCTATCTATTCTACTCATATACCTTATTAAATCTAACTTTGCTGCTGTGTATCAATTGAACGCTGAGTTGATTTAGTCTTGGTGGGGCAGGAGGATTAGTCGTAGAACACGTTATTTTGTTATGTAAACTATCACGTGCAAAAGGGCGTGAGCATCCAACACCTGAAAACTCTCCGATTCCAAAGCTTATAACAATACAAGTTTCTACTACCTGATCTCGCTCACATGTAGTTAATCGTCCCGTATTAGGTAGTGAAAAATCTGGTGTGCTAAGTAAAATGCACAGATTACTAGGTTTTAGACACGTATGCTGCATCAACGCGAATAGTTCAATAAGATATCAGATATCTGATGAAATAAATTATTCTTGTTACGCTTAAAATAAATCAGATGTTGCGGTGGATTATGCGTAATCCTCAAGCTCTCCTTAATCATTCTAGGCAAATTAGGTTTTTTAGTTAAACAGAGTAGAACGTTTAGGTTTGTCTTATAAAAATCGTGTTACCTAATTGACTTTCTAAAAGTTGTCTGCTACTAATTACTATTTGTAACAAAATCCGAAGAGCACAAAGATCTGCCTTCTCACGTTTATTGAACTCGCATGAAGTTTGTCACACCACACATTATCTCTCCTGGCATAGCATAGCATGTAAGTTAGATTTGAATCTCTTTGGACGCAATAGCGTTAGTATTGCTAAAGAACTTGATTATAATATCCGCAAGCACTTAAGTAACAACAGTGAAATGAAAACATGAAGAATACAACAAAGACATAACATCTATCCCTTTAGCACGGAACACCCGCTATCACAGGACAACGCACTCCTACCTCAAAGTTCAAGGGTGATTGGAATTTTCCCAGTCTAAGAAATTAATTTTAAAAGCCACAATATTATTTATGTATTCTAGACTAAAGATACAAAATCTAAGGCAGCCTAACGTCCGTCCTTGCGTAACAGGACACCCTGCGTGCCAGGACCAGCCAATCAACTTGCAGATTTTGGGCAGAAGTTTGTGATTTAAGCGAGCTGATTGGCCGGTCCCGGCACACAGGGTGTCCCGCTACGCAGGGATGGACGTTACATGATGATGTTATCCCGTCATAGCGTGTGTCCCGTGTAGAAGGGATAGACGTTAATATAATATGTTAGGGGATTGGCAACTCAAATCATTTAAGATTTCAGATTAGGCATTATAATAGAAGATTTGGCATATAGCGTAATGCGTAGGAGGCGTTCTGAAATCACACTTAAAAGCGTGAGGGAGCATTTCAAAAAATAGAATAAGACAAGTGATTGTTGAAGTGTGGAGTAGTGATTAGGAGTCGATAACTCTAAAATTGTGAGTCTATCACCTATTCAATCATGCAAGGGAACATCTGAAAGAGGAGCTTTTTCTCATCGCCAATTAAAGAGAGAGAATAGACTTTTCAATTATGGGAAACAGACGCTAGAATCTAGTTGATGCTCCAGTTGTACTGACAAACTACTATCAAATGATTGTGTGCACGCATTGAATAAGTCATCAGCTGGTGCTACAAACTATCTACGTGTAGTGTTCATAGGCTACTCATTGCAAAAGTTAAGTAATCCAGGGAACTCGTGATGATATTTTGCAAATCCATTTGTTAGTTTAATGTGAATAAAGGGAATAGTAGCCTGAAGCTTAAAGTGCTTCTCAGATATAAAGACCTTTAAGCAGGACCTTGACCAATAAGTCTTGTTTAGCACATTGAAGAGGAAATCGATTGCCGGAGCAGGTATGTTTTGCAAATTCTCGGTAAGACCTGAAACGTCTTATCAGGATCGCAGAATTGCGACGATGGTTGATGAGGTCGAAGATGTTCACAAAAAGTGATTTAAGTACCTGAGAAACTTTAGCTATTAACCACAACTTTCTATCACAGCATGCAATTTATTGTGTACCAAAGGATTAATAAAGTCCTAGGATGCAATGCAGGCTTACCTTTTTGCACTGTGTGACAGTGACAGGTTTTGTTTCAGTGCCCAATTCACAGCATAATGTCTGTAGTTGATCTAACAAACTCAAGCTCAAATGGAAATAGAATGCGACCTCTGCCGTCAGAGCCTTGATTCAAAGTTTTCGTTTCGTTTTTGCTTGCCAAAGATGTTGTTTCGCAAGACGATCAAACTCATCTTAGAATGTAGCTTTCAGATCTAGGACAAATAATCCGCTGTATAACAACCAGAATTCGCTGCACTCTAGTAGGTAAGACAAACGTTCAATAGTTGTGTGTTTAATCTCACGACGTCCAGGTTCCATGTTATTGCTGACATGTCCAGCAATGCCCGATTTGATCGCTACACCCCCAGGTATCAAGTGCTTAGAACCAGTAGATGTGATACTTGAAGCATCAGAAAGTATAGGATAGGTGTCCAAGATATCAGATGGAATTGTTCCAGGCCACATGCAATCAGAAACAGAATCATCGTCATTGTTAACCATGGGTGTCATATTGTAGCTAGTGGACAATACAGAACATCTAATCAGTACGTTAGGATTCTAACTATTCCACACATTTGTTAACTTACAAGTTTTTTCATTCAAAGATGTTACTTAGTCAAACAGTTGATTAACGTGTGCACAAATATTTGAAATGTCGTTTTGACTGTTTTACAAACTTGATGTTATAGCTGAGTTTATAGAAAGGATGCTAGTGAAGAAACCAATTAAATAATCATAGAGGTGTTTGTTAGTTCTGAAATCAAGAGAAAGAAGAATAGACACATGACTACTCGTAATTTCAAACAGAAGAAAATGGGAACATTCGAAGAAAAGTGAGTACAAGAGCTACTCATTGTACAATAGAGTTATCGTAATGACTAAACTCATAGCCAAAAAATTGTAAAGCACTATGTGGAGTTCTCTGATAGTACGTAGATTACCTACTGTGATCGATGAATTCATCGAAAATGTAAATCATGATCTTCCAAATCTTCTGCTATTAGCTCACCATCCCCTATGACCTCATCATGGGTATAAGATATGATGACTGTGAAACAAAGGGAAATCAAGTAATTTGCTTAGTTAAAGCAAAGTAATGATATTACTATAGTCCGGTGTACAACCAAGAGTAGAGTACACTTAGCCGCTAAAACTGAGAACAGCATCATAAATAGAATTAAGAGAAGTGGTGTCTTAATTTGTTGACATATTACATCAATGAAAAATGTAAATTACTTAGCTTCAGCAGCAAGACGCTCATCCTTTTTCTTAGCTTACACGCAGTGTACTTATGCGCATACACAGGTGATGGTATACCATGCTGGCTGACCGATGTCTTCAGATTCAACGCCATGACGTTTCGATCGTAACCTGCCCACCAATTTCAAGTATAGATTTAATTGCTTACCGTTAAAATTCAATTTTAATTGCTGTTGCAAACATTATGTTAATACTCGATACTATCCTCTAACTTTTTACACGATACAACGAGTGGCTTCAACATTCTTTTCTGTCCAGTATTATTAATCTACCTCTCTTAGGCAGTTTAGCACCTCAATCTTCATAGATTCTACATTGCCAGACAGTGAGCTGTTACTAGAATTCTGTACAGACTTGTAGTGCATGTATTGGCTTAGGGAGTTGGAGATTGCGAGTAAGACTTTAGGTTTGATTTGGTCAGTCACGTGTAAGTGTAAAGTGACAATGCAAATCTCCTTAAATTACTAGCTAAGGGCAACAAGAAAGTTTTTTGCAGATCTAGAGGGCTTCCTCGCCATATGATCTGATAGACTAAGCAACATTCAAGGCGGTAAAGTTGACAAAAACGATTCTATTTAGCACCCACTGCTTTACAACTAGCAGTTAGATTTAGCTATTCTCCGTGTGATCATCTCATGAAATAAAATAGACATCCAGACAAAGATCACCATTCTCATCTCAATTTACATATCTATTATGCACACACAGATGTTTTTCTTTTTTTAGCTCCATTTTTTGGCCCTGCTAGCGCGCATATGTAAGCTCTTCCATCTAAGATTGTCAAAGGTCGATTTTAGGCAGACTAAAAAAAGGGAGCCTTTTGTCTTAAGTAAGAGATTGGTTGACGAGCGTGAACAGGTCATTGCTATACCCAGGCCCTTTAGGAGGCGCAAAAGAAGCCAATGTCTTTTCCAAGCATGTAGACCCTGAACTCAATTTCCCGCTTAGATGCTGCGATGAGAATAGCCAGCCAACTTTGCCTAACCCAGGTATTTGCCGTAGCCATCTTGGCCTTTTCGATACAGAGCCAGCACAGGTATCTTAGAGATCTGGCCAGGATGCCTTTTTCCAGCTCACTGACCGTACCTACTCGCCTGGCGCACCGGGATCGAACCATTACGGAGGCAGCTGCCAGGCTGGGTTTTCAGTCGATCGGGGTCAGACGTGGAAAGTAGCGGCTTCTTACAATGGGAATTGTCCACACCGCCAGGAGCACAAACCTCAGAAGTTTGACTTCAAAGTCCCCACTGGCATGCCGCACAGGGAAGCTTTGTTCGTATGGATCTGGCTCAATCGTGAACACGAACTATTCCTCAACTGCGCGAAAGTTAACATCACAGCTGATCCTAGCGATGACCAGATTTCTACTCAGCCAGAGCAACAAGAGGAAAAGAAACACAATTTCTCATGTCTGTCTACACAGAAAGATCCATCTCGTTCGCTATCAACTGCATCAGCTCTTGAGACTCCTGCAAAAGATCTTACTGACAGCACTAGACTTACAGTAGTTGACATTCGCGAGGTTGTCCAATGCGATTCAGAAATTGGATGCAGATGCATGTGTCAGGCACCAGACCTATCTCTAAGTTGCTGTTGCGATACTTGCGACCCAAAAAGCAGTATGCCGACACTTGCCAACCGGAAGACTCTACAAGAGCGTAGAAGTGACATATCCCAGACACAATTTGTCGTATGTGACTGGAATACAGCGCCACTCATGGAAACAAGCTACTACACCAATGATGCGAAATGTGCACCCAATGCGAAGCTTATCATCCCGGTGAGCGATACATTCAAGATTGGATGGTACGAGACATGTGGTAATGTCGAAGGGGATGGTGAATATCCGATTAAGTCGTTGGATTGTGGATCAACAACTACAGACCTTGAGCAAAGAAGCTAGTGTCTGACAATATGCCTAGCTAATCTGTGAAGACCACAGCTTACAGGAGATAGGCAATAAGCATTTTAACTTGTGTAACTTCGTTACATTTTCATGTACGAACTGCAAGACTTACTAGAAGTCACATCGATGTACGTGAGACTACTTTCTGCTTACGACCCTAATTAATTGAGGAAGTATGCTTTTAACTTGAAATTCTGTAAATTATCACTGAAGGCAACTAAATAAAGTGCTTTTAAACCCGCCTCTATGTCACTTTTCTTCTACATTACTTAATCAACCGTGTCTTAGAAACAAGTTCTATATCTATAGTTTCCTTGTTTAGATGCCAAATTTTGGGATTTCTGAAAACCTTTAAAACTGCGATTTACCGAACACCATTTTTACGAGGCCACCGAAAGGTCGATTCTCATCAATTTTTCAACGGCTCTCATTAGCCATGCCTTCCTGGAGTCAGTTCCAATTGTCCTTTTCCTGATGCAGGCGTTGTGGCAGACGCGCTGGTCAACTGCAGGTCTGCTAAATTTCTCATCCCATCGGTGGTGGGATGAAATCTCTGCAGGGTCCGTGCGCGTCTCTGATTTCAGCTTCGGTTGAAGGCAAAATACAAGGAGACGCAGAGCAACAGACACAGACGTAGTGAACCTGTGCTGCTAGACTCCTACAAACAACGACAATAGATGCTATCCACTACGCTACTACAGAGGAGAAAGGCTGCCCTAGCCCTCTCTCATCTCAACTGAGATGAGATGACACGGAAAACGATCGATTGCCTGCCTGCAGGCCCGCGCCGGTCAAAAACACACACAACCAATGAGAAACAGAGGCTCTCCGCCAGGCCTCTACAAACAATAACAACCACCAACAACGTTGCTGCTGTCTAGTCTCCTATTGCAGGAGATAGACTAGAGCAACACAACAACAGAGGCCTAGCAATAGGCCTCTACAATTCAACCCACACGTTACTGTTGTCTCCTATTGCAGGAGATAACTAAGAGCAACAACAGAGGCCTAGCAATAGGCCTCTACTACTTCAAGAACACAGTGCTGTCTAATCTCCTATACTAGTCTGCTATATTAGGAGATAGACTAGAGCATAATAACAAGATACTAGAGGAGCCTTGACCTAAAGGCCTACTACAACGAATATAAAATACAAAAACCCTTTTTCAACATTAACCAGTAGTGCAATCACTACATACCTTCTCACTAGGCTCCTAGGGCTCTAGAAAAGAGAGCTGAGACTAGAAGGGAGAAGGCGCCTCATAGACTAACGTCTCCATAGGCATTATTGTATTTAGTTTAGCTAGTCTAGGTAGATTAATACAATATAAATAAAGAAAAAAAAAAAAAAAAAACTGCGATTTGAGCAATTGCAGCGGTTAATGTAATTGCAACGTTTTGTGTTCTTGTAAAGTAATGACGCTTTGAGGGCTTCTAGCAGAATAATGGTTGTGCTTTTAATCGCCACAATCGTCGTAAGAAACTAACTACTGCTCAATTAACGCAGTAGTCCACTGACAGCTCTCCACATGAAACCTTCTACTTCGTATAGTCATCAAGATAACACGCATGCGATATTGCGATGATGCGATGATGCAGTAGTGCGATAAAGCGACAAAGCGACAACTGTTTTCCTCTCCCTCTTTTTTTCTTTTACCTGTCCATGCAGAAAGACCGAGCATAAGAGGTTGTGCAACACAACATTAGTAGCCTAAGAGTCATGCAGTTGTCTTGGGGTTGAAAAATACAGCTAAAGTGTACTGTGCTAGAAAAACTGAAACGTTGTCAAAATTGGCGTCAGATGTGTAAACGTTCTGCACCAGCAGCTCATTCAGATGCATAAGCGAAATACCACATCAAGCAATGTCGAGGAACTGCGACGCTATAATTACATCTGATACTCCTACTCTAAATCCAATCAACATATGTTCTATTACCTTTACTATCTTTTGTTTCAGGTTCTTGTAAGGTTGTTGTTGCCCAGCTATTCCAGGTTAAAGGTTGTGACACACGAATTCGTCAAAGTTACCAACTTCAGTTAAACTACTTTTACATTAGTTCCAAAGAGCTTGCTATCAGGGACTAATCTGTTCCTAGTAATTCTTTATACAATTTAGACGCTATATGCATTCTAATAATACTTAAAATCCTGCGACACCTTTTTCCACGCCAAAATGGTTTTCATCTCACGATTTTAAAGAAAGAAAACTGGCTGCAACACAAAAATTGAATAAAGAGTTAATAGATGGGACCAACAAATAAAAACTAGCCAATTGAACAACTTCTCGCGCCAATCTGTCTTAAATCTATCAAGACGTAAGAGTGATTACTTTTAAATTGCTTCTTTCTAAGTAGGTGCCTGCAGCCTTTTGCTAAGAATTTTGGACTTAGTTTGTTTTGTAGATACTGCTAGCCATTGCCGGTAGTCTATCACGTGTTGCATTTACAGCAGGAGTTTCATAGTAGTGCCTATTTTTTAGTCGTCAAGAAAAGTCAGAGAAACACGTGTTCGTCCTGTAAAGGAGCACGAATAAAAGCAGCTCCAACTTCAAAAGGTCAACACAAAGGAGCTTAAGCAAGTTTACAAGCTTTGCATAGAAAAAATAGCACAGGAGAAGCGTGTAGCAAGGGAAGCACCAAAGGCAGTCAGAGAAAGAGAAGGCAAATTAGGCAGCTGAACGGGAGTGTAAGAAATAGTAGAATGACGCTAGAAAATCTTTTCAACTATCCTAAAAGGGTAAGAAGAGGGCTTCAAGGCCTTCCCAACAAGCTATTAAGCGCAGGAAGTAGGTGGTAGATGCCTCAGATGGTGGTGAGTCTCATAAGGCTGTTCCTGCAACCTCCACCACAGTCACAAAAAGGCCGTGCAATTAGGCTACCAAGCAGATTGAAGTAGAGCAAAAGTTTCGCACACATATCGTTTGTTTTCCACCACAATATCCCATATTATTGACAGTTGTGTGTGGCTCAATAACCTCACTTCTAGATGGGATGGTTTTGGTGTTTTGGGGCGTCACGTGCACGGACACTCCTGGACCAATTAAATTCTAGGAGCTACAACACTAGCTCAGCTTCCTCCCTTAAACCCACATCCCATATCCTCCATGCATCCTCTCACTATCACTGCTTAGGCATTTAAATTCAGCTCTCCTGTAAAACCTGATCAGTCCTCTTGTTCAGCTCTTCTGCCCTTCTGCAAGCGTTCGCAAACCTACCACTGCAAGGGTTTACACCGCGCAAGACGCGTCGTCTCACCTATAGCAAGGTGCCCGCTGACAACCACAACAAACCCGTTTTGTCACACTGGAGCAATCCTTAGATGTACAAAAGCCACCGACACGAAACGAGTACGCGCTCCCTTGCCCCAGAGCGACGAAATCCCACCGACGCGTTGTCCTCAGACGCATACTGTCGACGAGTTGAATACAGCCGCGTCTCAACCGCATAACTACGATGACCTTAATTGAAAATACAAGCTCTTATACCAGGACAGAGTTGCTATCATTTGCAGACGGATTCGATGTAGGGGGCGATGTGCTTAGGCCTAGGCTTGGGCTATCTCTGCGATCGCATACATGACAGCAGTCGCAGTCGCAGTCGCATTCAACATCATCTCATCACTCAACAAGCCGAAAGAAGCTCACTTTATTGTGGGAGATAAATATATGTATCACTTCCACAAACCCTGCTAATACAACGGCTCAGCAACACGCAAATTATGAGACACCGGCCTCGTGCTCCTGCAAAAGTTAGAACACATGTGCAAAGATCCCGCGTTCGCCGCTAGCTTGAAAAGACGACTAGGCAAGGCAGCCATTAAAAGAATCAAGTTACTCTACTTAAACTAGACAGAGGAACGGTCAGTGGAAGACCTTCTGCCTGAGTTGTACGTGGCGCGAACCATCAGCGTACCATAGTGTCGCTATGTAGAGAATTGAAATCACCAAGGCGAGCGGCATCATAGTGTACGTACAAAAAAAAGTTTCAGAGCTAGGGCGAGGTAATAAGTAGGCAAGTGTTGACGTTCAGTCCTAAAGGCTGACTTGCAGACATTTGACAACCATGTGCTGAGACAGACTAGTATGAGATCATCCATTCTTGCGCCCGGGCTCCATCTCACTTCACAACAAAAGTATTTCTCTTGATCAGGATATATATAGGTTTGATACTAATTTGGGACGCGACTTCCTGCTTCCTCATAGACAGAATCTGGCTCACAACTATTGGCCTCAACAGCGTATCAGCATCAATACCACTTTAGCTGTCACGCAAACGTATGAGCAGTCTTGTACTTCCCTTGCTTTTTAGGACTCTATTTCAAGCTCACAAGTGATGATTTCAGCTTCGCTAATGGAGGTTGCTTCCACTTCCATGCTCTCACCGTGGGTATGAACGTATAAACCCCGAAATGTTAGAGAACTCAAGGGCTTTGGGATCTATTCAATGTTCACAGGTGGAAGCGAAATATCGATCTATCTCAGAGCTCACGTTCTGTATCTCTAGGAATGGGACACAATAGCGGCAACATGGACGACAGTAGCCTGCTGTCCTACAGTGAATGAATCTTCTTCCCAGGAGGTCAAAAGCCGTATGCTACAAACGTTACACAAAAGACCAGAATGTGCTACTGGACTAGTTACAAGCAGTGAAAGACTGTCTGAAGTTTCTCGCTCCAGATGGAGGCCAGAAGGAGTTCCTTCACCCAAAGCAAGAATCTATGCTGGCGTTGGCAGGCGTTGCCACTGCGAACTTAAATCAGAAATTAGCGAGAGTAGTTACCACTCAGATGCGATTTGGGTGTACACTTATCGTAACAATGACAAAGGTGCTTAGGATTTCAAACAGTTATTCGCTCTGCAACTCCGTCGACAAGCGAAACTGTTCCCTCCTAAAAAAATCTTGTCAAGTTTCCCTGCTAGTAGTCCGGCATCGTAAGGCTCAGAGCGCTTGCAATTTCTATGAGGAAAATTGGGGATGTGAGGGGTTGGGAGGCAAGTAGCATATGCTATAATGCGTAGCAGACGCGGACCAGCTAGAGTGCAATGATCCTGAGATTAAGAAGCGACATCTTACCTAAGATCTAGTGCGGCTGGTTACTAACGATTGTGCCTTTTTTCGCCCTGTCGATATTACTTGTTTCGTTTCTGCGCAAAGCATCGCTTGCTGGTTTCTACTTGTTACATTGTTTGTGGGCTACAAAATAGTTGAAGTTCGTGCTGTTATAGCTGAATAAAGTAAATTGTGAACTGACATTCTAGATGAGTAAGAAGAGAAGGCTATACAAATACTGTCAACAGACAAGAAGTGTGTTATACCAGGCGTACACCATTTCTGACAAGGCCCTGGTTCTAGACATCAACGCCTGCAATGTCTCTCTCTACGTAGCAAAAAGCCCGGTCTGCCAAAAATGACCAATGAGAGCTCAAGGTTCGCGCATGGCACACAGGGTTTCTCGCTACGTAGGGGGACGTTGAATAACCTGTGAGGGAACAGATAAAAGCGTTGACGCTGGAACAACAAGAATTCAGATTCTAGATTGTGCAGGGGATACTAAGCGACATAGGTCGTGGCTTGCAAAGACTAGAAGCTGATTGCTTAAGTGGATGTAATGTACGCATATTTCGACAAGATTAAAATTTAGCAGGTTGGTAGGGTTTAAGACAAGCGACTTAGTCATCAATGAACAGCAAGATATTGTTATGGCAAGGCAGAGCCAGAGGCATAGGTACTGATCTTGTAATAGTGCTGACAACTTTCTTTTTGCTACGTGATACACAATTACTAAATAGAAGCTTAAGATCTGTAAGTATCAGCAAATAAGCAAATGTTAAGAGAAGAATCCTGCATGAATAATATGTGTCTTACGTTGCATCAATCAGACGTGCATTCAATCATTTCAAAATATCTACACTGACCAGAGCGTTGAAACTGGAACGTATTCCGGATGTGGAGTAGGTTTTCATGAAAAGCTATTTGCTAGCATGAAGATATAATCTGCTTTCGCACCACCAACTAAAGAATTAAAGAACCCCATCATTTCAACTGCAGCCATTGTTTTGTTCGAAATGGAGTTTGTTGCGCCCCTCCTCCGAAGTGTCTTTACTTCACCTTTCAGGTTTTTGCTGCGCTGCCTCAGCACACTAATCTCATGTTTTATTTCTGTAAAGAGAACCTTCTGCTGCGAGATTTCACCAATGCACCGTCTAGTGGTAATTGAGTTGACTGTCACCTTAATTTTCACTGAGCTTATTCGGCCAAATCGATCTGATTCGGTCCTGACAACTATTCTAGAAATGATCAAGATAGGGCTAGTCATAGACGGCATTCTTATTTTGTCTTCACAGCTGAGTCGCATGCGTTGCTCATCCAGATTGCTGCGATGCATACTTCAAATAATGCCTTTTGCGTTCAGAAGTCTTAGCGAATTCATCATTGCTTGGCGTGTGTTGCTCAACGGAAGCGTTGCGATGACTCAGAACTTCCTTTCAGGAACTACCTACGCCAAGCCCCTTGCTTTAGGAGGTCTGTGCTTGTATATATCCGCCCTCCGAACAGTATTACAGTTCACGTCCCAGGTGCAACACAACGAATGGACTAGCGTTATCCAGCTGATAGCATCTGGTGGTCTAGTGGTGCTCATTTCGACAACATGTGTTGCTAGTAAGTTTATGCTGCCATTGAAAACATCTGCGTTGACTCATTTAGTAGATGACTTTTACTGGACCTCCCAGGCCATACCAGTGTTTTTTATCGTATATTTAATCTTTGTTGAGAGGTGCCAGTTTTCAGATCGAACTGCACCTGTCCTCAAAAATGAGGACAGAGAAAGGGATATGCCGTATCACAGCCCATCCTCTATCAGTTCAAATGTTCAGGCTATAGACGATAGTGACTGGATGGGTCATGCTGCACTTCTAACAGTCCTGAATATTGTGGGTTTAGCTCTAGTGTGGAATTTACCAATGCACATCCAACGCCTAGGCTCGATTCCTGAAGTAAACAATACCTTTCTTCAGTTTATCCTCCTTCCAGCGGTTAGCACTATGATGGATCATTCTGGGACAATCAGAATGGCCATAGAGGGAGATATCAACAACGCCTGGATTGACATCGCGCATTCTACCCTACGGACACATTTTTTTATCAGGCCATTGATAAAGCTTGCAGGTCATGATATTGAGCTTTTAAAAGGCGGAAAAGGCTTAGGATTCTGCCTGTTTGCTACAGCCATGTGGATGTGGATTCCAGGCATGCCTCGTACGTCTGACTATAAAGTCTGGTTGTCGCTAGTTGATGGCTAATTGATGTGTGTTAGGACCACTCAAAGGTCTCGGACTTTTGTCTGCCTACTCTTTTCTTGCCTACACCTGTTGGACGCAGCCATACTACCTACATCAATTCATTCCCTGAGCCTAACATCAGGGACAGGTATTCGCCCGCTCTTCTAATATATAGCGATCTAGAGGACTTGACGATTAAACGATACATATTTATCATATGTACTTGAAACGTAAGATGACGTTTAAAGTGCTAACACGCAAATCCGAACGAGGCGCACGTAGTTTACAAGACATATGCGTACACTTACTACAATGTCTAATATACGAAAACACGAATATGAATGCAATAGGCACAGTTTCTCTCCCTTTTTCGGATACTGCAGATGAATTTTTAATCGCGATTAGTAGAAATAATAACTTTACTTGCGATTATTCGTTTTGGCCTTAAAAAGTTTCTAAATTATAGAGATGTGGAGGTTAAGCACAGCTGTACTTGATCGCTTGAGAGTCAGGAAAAATACCAGCTGCACACATACTTCTTTAGTTTCCACGTCAGCCTCAAGGTCAGTGCTGTCAGATCTTTGCCAATGATCAATGTGATTCTGCTTGTCTATCAAATTTCTATGCTCCGTTCTAGTCAACTACTGAGTTTCAATCTCCCAATATTCAAAGCCTTCACACAGGAGGAATCTGGCATCAATAACACAGTCGCTTTCTCCATCCTCTTGAACATCGCAAGACCTTTGACAGCGTAGTTCGCACGATGTTTCTGAACTCACAACCTACTGGCTGGTTATCTATGCATCACTAGTGGGGGGGGGGGGGGGGGGGGGGTTT
>JAKUHH010000089.1:148575-170792 GCA_022701365.1 Mycocentrospora acerina
GGGGGGGGGGGGGGGGTGTCTTCGCCAATACGAGTGTTCTGACGATAATAAAGCCATCAATTCACAAGGCAATAGGGCGCGACAACTTCTTATAAATTCAATTCGTTTCGTTGATTTTTTAAAGACCACTTGCATACAGGGTACTTGCAAACTTAATCGGTTGGGAAAAATCTTCCTCACGTTCTACTCTTTTTGCAGGCGCAATTCTCGACTCTCTTGGCTCCAGCACAACTTCTTTTGGAAAGATTAGGAAGATTTAAGTGCAGTTACACTATATTATCGTAGTTAGCATTAGCGTCACTACTATCAAGTATTATAAAATCCTGAATGTCAAATCTTCTACTAAACGTTTGTTAACAAATTTTGTTGTTATTTTAATGTTTTGTTGGTATGTAAAGATTTTGTCACTTTTAAAGACCTTTTTAGTAAGACTAATCTCAAGCTTGTGTTAGATTCAAGAAATAGTTAATTGCGTGAACGTAAACGTTCTCTTTTTTGGTATTTGAAAAGATTAGATAAATCTAGATAATTGAAACCGGCTACTGCCTGTTAGGTCATGACTTTAGTTAATGTCTGTTCTTGTGTGATGATACACGACCCGTGCTGAGACATACCCATACATTCGATCTATGCGAAGGTGAAATTCAGGTGGGAATAGCCTTGAGCAATCATAGATTGTTACAGTCTATCGGTCTTGTCAAAGTGTGTCAGACGCTGTGGTATGCGAAGTGATCAGATTGTTAAAAGTCAACTTGTCTTAGCACAGGGGGTATCTTGACATACATGGACGGACATTACTTAACATACAGATGGCCGTCTGGCGCAAAATTGATGTTCACGTTTGAGGTGGGTTTGCAAAGGAAAGTAATAACGTCTATCTCTTTAACGCAGGATACCTGCTGTGGCAGGACAATGCACTCCTACCTTAAAGCTCAAGGGTGATAGAAACTTTCCCAACTTCGAGAATTAGTCTTTAAGGCCCTCTCTCTTGTTTCTGTATTCCAGATTGAGGAGAAGAAGTCTACAGCAGCCCACATGATGATGTTGTCCCGCCACATGGTTTGTACAGCATCGAAGGGATAGACATTACGCCACGAAATCCCAGTGTGCCGAAAATAACTATTAAGAGCGCAGGGGTCGCGCATTGTTCTACGCAACTTGCTATTTAAACTAAGTACGGCAATAACAGGGTATCCCTTGAGTGAACAAATAGGTCATCACACTATTTTGTTAATGCAGTGTCTATGGAAGTCCAAAATCTGGCAGTGTTTTTCGCCACTTGGGGAGGGACGTTAGATCTCTGACACAAGATTCGCAATCCACTATGCTTAGATATGAGCCTACTTTACTTCTAATTAAGCAGGTAACTAGATATTTGATTAAATTGATTACACTTCAAACTGCAAGGGTCTGACTCAACTGGCTGTGGAAGCCTACTGTCTTTGCATCAGTCTTTAAGTTTCCTCAAGGGTTTTGTTACTCATTAAAACCGGCACACTCAAGTAAACAAGTCATGTGAACTCAGCACTGCTCAGTCTTGGTTTCCACGTAAGCGCATGCGGCTGAGGATCTACTGAAATGTAGCTAAATTGCAGCTGTTTTCCCTTTTTAATACTTTCAGTATAGGCATGGAGTAAGGATGTCGTGATTGAATCTATCTCACGAAGACTAAGATCTCTGAAGAATTGTAACAGGCCTGCATATCTGCGTATTCCACGTAAAGTTTCATATCACTACAAACTTGAACATTTTTAAAAAAGTAATGATTGGATTTCTAAGCTCTCTAATATATCTAATGCTGCCCGAACTGATGATTTTGTTATTACCATTAGCCGAATATAGTAGTGAAGTCTAAATAGAAGTTCTTGGTTGGAGACGCGCAGCATGAATCAAGTTAAGGTTTCAAGATATTCATCCTTCACATGTTTGTAGCTGTCATTTTTGTGTGTTGTGTTAATTTACTTGAAAATATGACAAATTCAATTCTGAGTAGTCTTTTATATCAGGTAGAAGGTAGTAACTCTCAAATTTAGCAACTATTTTGTTTGCGCAACCCTCAGAATCTCTCTCCCAGCTCTAGTCTTCAGATCAAGTTTTTAAGACATCTCGAAGTCGAGTGACTTGTGTAATACTGGAACTCCCTAATTTATTCTTAAAAACCAAATACCCATCGGTTATGTCAACTCAATCACAACCTAGCCTGCCGTTTTTAGCTTAATTGTAAATTCTTTTAAGCGTTTAGTAGAAATTCAACTTGTTCATCTTGATCAGAACACTCATCATAGCTGCCATCTCCGTATCCGTTCACAGCAAGAATCAGGAATTCTAACGTACACCTCCCTACTCCTAAGGAAAAGCATAGAAAATTGCATACAAAAAAGGAATCTAAAAGAGATTTTAGCTCAATCCTGATCGCACTAATTAGCATGGTATGTTTTATAATCATCGCTCTCCTTGTGCTAAGTAGGCAGAACTAAACAGAAGAGTAAAACTTAAATTTGAATTCAAAGGAGCAAGATCAGAGCCCTGCGAAAATGTGGGATTGAAAGTAGACAAAAAAAAAGCTTAGAAAATTCATTCATACCTCCATGGAGTTAAACGCTGTAAACATTCAAGTATAACACAAACTGCTCGTCATTAGCAATCAAAAGTGCTTCAGAACTTTAGATATTAACTTGCTTGTTATGTAATTCAACAAAAATATAGTAAACATGATTCTTAGTTGTGTTGATTTTGGAAAAAGGGAGAATAAAATCAGACAGAAAAGAAAAAGATCTAAGGCTGAATGTTCACAGTGGCGCTATAGCTCTTTCCTATAACTGTTTTCAATAATTTTTTTAGATTAACTAAATAGTAGACTCAAATGTTAAGAAAAGGGAACACGTTTTCTAGGGAGAGAAGATTAAATATACTCCAGTTTAAGTAATTGTTCTGTAGATAATCACGTAAAGTAGAATTGAAACAATGCCCCAGATTAGCAATAAGCTGAGTAATTCTTTTACGTTGTGATTACAGGTAAAACCCTGCAGACTGACGCTGCAGATTTCTCGCGCGCGAATAGGTGGCGGCAGAGGATCAGGAAACCTGCAACAACTAAAAACAAAGGTCCAACTAAACGGGTGATGCAGTTACTTTTATTCTGTGATTCTTCTCTTTAATATTTAATCAACTACAGTGTAGTTGCTCTGGAGAAATCGCATGCTTGTAACTTGCAACAGCAATACTCTCTTTTCTGTAAATTTTGAGCGACGTTTCTATAATTTTCTATTCCAGATGTTTACGTACTATTTTTCCAAAATAAAAGTAATCACCTAGTTTGTTAAACCTTCCAAAATTTGAACGAAATGCAGGAAAAGCAGACAATCACATCTTTGCTTACCTTTGCTTAGATATTCAATAATCTGCTCACAGGCATACGTTTGTAGTTAGGGATGTATGTTAAGAAAACGACTTCAGGTCTACTCATTCTCTCCTAACATACAAATGAATCTCTACAGACGTTCTCACGTCAACTTGCTAAGGAAAGACCAGCTTTCTACATGCAAATATTTTTCAGTATGCAGCATATGGATTTTAAGTTATTTACACTTCTGCGTTGAGCATTATTATCTTCTGCTGTTAGCCGAGGTTCAGACTACTAGGAATTTGTTGTGACTGTAATTACTTGGTAAACAGCAGCAGCACTGTTGACCTGTGTTAGAGAACTTCTTACTTCACGAATCTAAGCAAGTAGAGTCTCTGTTTAAAAAACGAGCATAGTAGTCATTATTGATATACGGGTCGCTACCTTCAAGTGGATGAATCTCTAGACGTCTAAAGAACAGTCTCTTAGTGATTCGGGTTACAGCGGATACAAATACGATGGTTATAAGGTTCCTAAAGTGAGCCGGTGCAACCTACAGTGGTGCTCAGAACTTAGGAGCAATCTCCTTGCGACTTCTCCAGGGTGTAATCCTGACAACACGAAAGGAGAATGAACAATAAAGGTAAAGCGAGAGCTCATTAAGCACTAGTTCAATTACTTTCATCTTAATACAGTATGTAATCAGTAGTTCATTTCTAAATTTGTTAATATTTGTGTCTGAGCAAAGGTTATTATTACGACCTTGCCCTAGTCCAGGAGGATCTTTCGTTCTAGTAAAAATCCTCACTAGCGTCTATGGCTTCGACACGGGACACCCGCTGTTGCGGGACAACTTCATCATGTAAACTGCTGCAGACTTCATATCCTCATTCTTGAATATAGAAGTGAAATAAGTAGCTTTTATTATAAATTTCTTTAACTGGTAAGATGTCTATCATATTTCAGCTTTGAGGTAGGAATGCATTGTCCTATGACAGCAGGTGTCCCATGTCAAAGGGATGGACGTTAGTCTGAGGAATTCTCGGTTTCTCTTGAATTGCTCTTGAAAGCTTTAATAGTTTTCTAATTCCTTTCTGATGCTAGGCTACAGTATTCCTTTAAGTTCTAAGATACTATATAATGAATGGTGCTACGCGATGACTGTTTTAGCATATAAAGTATCTCCTAGAACGATTCTTTAGAGAGATGATCAAATGCAGAGTTAGAAATTAAACATCCTTAACTTTCGTTTGTTATCCTCCAAAGTCTATAGGACCCTTGAAATTGTCTGATTGAGAAAAGAAAATGCCTCTAGAAGTTATATGAATCCTATTTGCCCTAGTTGTGATAGAAGAATCTAGTCTACAATTAAAGCTTCATAGGATTGGTTTAGTTGACAGATTGATTCTTAGTCTACAATTCTGTGATTATAATGCCTTTTGTGTTCCTGTAAATTTTCTTTAGCTGTTGCTGTCCTCCCTCCCATAAATTTGGAAATTGAAGAACAGCTCAGGTTCTGTATTAATGTATCTTTTTATTTCACTTTGCTCAAATGTGTTCATAGCGATACATAGTCAAGCTTATAAAGTTTGTGAAATATTAAGTAAGAAGTTTTGCATAAAGCATTTGTAATTAATGTTAAGACATTGTTCAGTTTAACTAAAAGTTAGCTTTTGTGCTGCTTTAGCTTAAATGGTAACAGAGTTGCTCCACAGTACTGATATTTAATTGTATTGATGAACGAAGGAAAGGAAAGTGACGAAGCGGAATATGTAGTGAACTTATAGAAGCTATGAAATCTGAAGATTTAACATTTCAGGACATTCAAGAATTTGTACATTTTCTTGACATGCAATAGGTGACAGAGAGAAAGCTACTTTGAACGAGTAACGGGTTCGCGTATTCAAGGCTAAATCAACTGTACGGTGCTAAAAAATCATCTAAGAGAATGTTTTAGTTGTTAATGACTAAAACATACTTATAGGACGGTGCTTTACATTGGCATTATTGCCAGACAAGACAGTCTTTCAATTCGATATATGAATCTTTCAGATTAAAGTTGTGTGCAGACCTTAGACAAGATTTAATCCATTTAGTGTATTTTTAATGTACTTCTTAGCCACCTACTTTAAATAAATATTGTGCGAATTATCATTTAACTGTAGTCTAAAGCTAAAATATTTTAAAAAAAAAGAAAATGCTATTCATGCAGTGTCTTTAACTTGTCACAGAGAAACAGTACAGCTTTAGGTACGTAAGTACCTATAAATCTCCATAATCGTAATATACTATTCATAGTATCAGGTATAATATCCAATCTCAGGCAGAGAGGGATGCAGGTTAAGCTTAGCCGATGAACTCACTGTTGTTCCAAAGGTGGGGATCATAGGATAAACAGACAGGTGACTATACCCAAATGACCGGCTTTTCTCTCTTTTTCATCTTCTAATCAGTCTCTCGTAATTCTATCGTACGTTTGAGATTACTTTAACATTCCTCACCATCACCAATTGAAGTAGCTAAACCAGCAACACTTCCTGCGACAATACCAGCCATGACGGCTGCCGGTCCGAAAGCAGAGTTGGAGCGTGATCTCGAACGGCTCTTGCTCTTGGAGTCAGGCGTAGATGGTGCTCCTTCCTCAGCAGTATCGTTGTTAGGTGTGCTTGGTGCTGAGAAGCTAAGGCGTGACTTGTGGAAGATTTCCTTGAGGTGTTAAACCTTGTACTTGAGATTATTAAGGCGTCCGCTATGAAACTTCTTAATAAAGGTAAGTTCGTCCTGTATCTTAAGCATACTCTGATTCCACTGGTAGTCGTCATCAGAAAGCACAAGATCTGGGGTATTCTTCTTCTTAAAGAAGGCAGGGACATATTTCTAGATAAGCTTATTAGGAACTAAACGGATAATTACACTAACAGGAAGCGATATAGCACTAAGTACAATTAAGATAGCCTACTGTGTGCCGTCAATCCTAACAACTGAGAAGGCAGCACTACCAATAAAAACGATTAAGGTTTGGCCACTAATCATGATGCACAAGATAGCAATGAAGAAGATGTTGCAATAAATGCCTTTGAGAACATTGAATTTGTTGTTAAGACAACAGTTGTTCAGGGCGTTGAAGATCTGCATCTACACAAAAGTGTTAAAGACAAGTGTTGACAGCGTGTCTTTCTCCTTGTTAGTGTTGTATTTGAGAATTGAGTTGCCAGCAAAGTATAGAATGAGTGTGACCACTAACTAGTAGATAGCTTGTCTGATAATTATCTTCCACATTCTTAGGGTAATTAAAGGCGTGGACTTAGGATCTAGTTTTTGGTTGAGCAGGCCCCTAGTAGGCGGATCTGTGGCAAGTGCTAAGGCAGCAAAAGTGTCTATAATAAGATTAACCTAAAGAAGTTAAACAGCAGTTAGAACAGAGCTTTGATTACTGCTAGAAACGGCAGAGATAAAGGTGAGCAGAACAGCAGTAATGTTGATGGTGATCTAAAACTGCAAGAACTTCTTGACAGCGTCGTTCACAGCATGACCCTAGAGAAGAGCCTTAACAATCAATGCGAAGTTGTCGTCTATAAGGATAATAGCAGATGCTTCCTTAGCAACTTCAGTTCTAGCAATACCTATGGAGAAACCAACGTCAGCAGCCTTAAGTGCAGGAGCATTGTTTGTTCTATTACCAGTGACAGCAACAGTCTCGCCTAACTCTTTTAAGCGGGTGACTAGCCTGCGCTTATCCTTAGGACTGGAACAGGCAAGAACACAAAGCTTAGGAATAATAGCATCTATATCTCTCTTTAAAAGTTTACGAAACGTAGGGCCTTCTATGACAACGCTGCCAGGAACAAGGATACTGCAGTCTTCTGTGATAGCTTTTGCAGTAAGGACGTTATCACTGGTAACTATTTGAATGTAAACACCAGCGCCTTGGCAGTCCTTGACAGCTTCGCGCACACTCTCTCTAAGTGGGTCCTGGATACCAACAATAGCGAGGAAAGTCATTTTCTTAAAAACACATTTAAACATAGCTTAGCTTGGATTGTTGCTATTATGTGTCTCTGTAGGAGGCTAGCTCTCAAAGTCGCGGTATATTAGACTGATAGTTTAGAGGGAACGCGAAGCATAGGTGGCGATAACATGCTTAAGTGATTTACAGTTGTCTCTGGTCAAAGAGGTCTCAGCAAGTTCCTTTGCTGCGTCAATAATAATCTTGTTACACTTATCTAAGAGAATTTTAGAAGCGCCCTTAACATACATACAGTAATAGCTATTGTTGAGTTTTGCAACAACTGCTGAGCACTTGATTGCTGAATTAAAAGGTACAACCTGGACAATATCGGCGTTCGATCGCTCCTGGGTGAGATCACCTATACCTATGTGGTCGCGCGCAAATCTAAGAAGAGCAGTCTCTGTCTTTGAACTAATAAAGAGGTCAGGTCCTCTATCTTAGCTCTTGAAAGCCGTCGTGTTTAGAACAATAGACTGTAAAAAGGCGTTTTTCACGTCTTTGCTAAGAGTAGATACAAACTCAGATGCAGATACATTATTAGGGCTATTAACAGGCGACTCTACAGTAGTCTTTCCGTTAGAGCTGTTGACTGGTGTTGCTTAAAAATTCTTAAGCTTGTGATCTCTAAAGCGAAGGACAGTGCCTAGAGATCTAGCAATAACAGTTATTTTGTTTTAAGTAAGCGTACTAGTCTTGTTAGAGCAAATAGTTGTGGCGTTTCCTATAGTTTCGCAGGATCAGAGAAGTTAAACAAGGTTGTTATCTTTTAACATCTGTGTGGTGGCAAAGGCTAAGGCAAGTGTGATAGCGAGAGGCAAACCTTCAGGAACTGCTACAACAATGACTGTGATGGCGACAATAAGGATGTCTAAGAAATTTTGGCCTTTGTGCGCAGCACTTTCTCTACTGCCCTTAAGCGCAACAAGAAACTTGATGAACAAGACAACAAAGAGCAGCAAAGCTGCTGCTCTACTAAGTTTAGTAATGTACGTTGCAAGAACATTTAATTTAGCCTGCAGAGGAGTAACTTTGCTGTCTTCTTAAAGAGACATTATTGTCTTGCTGTAACTTAAGTGAACTCCGGTAGCGGTGACTATAAATGTTCCTACACCCTCTAAAACCTTTGCACTAGAGAGGATGAACAGGTCAATCTTTTTTAAGTTTCAGTGGTCTTTAATGGCACAGAAAGCCTTGTCTCTAGGCATCTTTTTAAGCAAGTCAGATTCTCTAGTTGCAGAAGATTTGTCACACTTGATGCTGTGGCCCTAGATTAAAATACTGTTAACAGGAATTATGTCACCAGCATCTAAACTGACAACATCTCTAACAAAGACATTGTAAACAGAGATCTCACAAGTCTGACTAGAGCAGACAACCTTAATGAAGCGGTCTTGCTTCTTTTAGTTTAACTTAACAAATTGTTGTTCTTTCTGCTAATCGTTGGCGGCCCCAACAATAACAACGATAGCAATAGCAGCAATGATGGCAACCCCCTCAACCTATTTGACCTTTAGTTCACCATCTTTATGCTCGCCACCAAATGTTTGGTAAAAACCAAGTGCAAGTGAGATAACAGCAGCTCTAGTAAGAAGTAAGAGGACCTTGTTGTTGTAGGCTATCCATGCGAGCTAGAAGATGTTCTTGGGTTTTTAGGTAGGTAGGCGATTGTCACTAAAGACGCGCTTTTGATCGCTGAAAGCATCCGGTCTAGTTGACGTAGGTGTGTTCTGCACAGCAGTGAACTCCTTGCCTTTGGGTGCTTTTTGAGAATTTGGCGTAGTAGCGTCCTGAAATGTCACAGTACTATCAAGATTCTGTTCGTCAATGCTTAGACCAGCGTTCCTGTTGGTTCTCAATCCCTTCTCCAGCCTGTCTAGTCCTCCTAGGGCGTGGAAAGCTTGCAGACTCTGTGGATTGTAAAGTTTAGCTAGTTGGCCAGGAGCAAATGCGAATTTGTTGTTGAAAACAACAAAATCTGCTTCTGTGCCTGGATCTGGTACAAGCGCTTGATCATCATTCATAACATCTGAGTAGCCTTGTTTGTCACTTACTGTCTTACCTCAAGACGAGAAGATGGTAGCCTCACCATTTTCGGCGGATAAGTCCATAGAGCCACTGGAGGGCGATGTATCTAGAACAGATAGAAACATCTGGTCGTTGTTACTCAGCAGAGGGCTCTTGTGTTGTGGCGTCGGTGTTTTCATCGCCATCTATTGCCAAGGCGTAAGGCTGTCTAGAAAAATATTTTTAATGTGGTGATTCCTTTGTCCAGGCAGAACTACAGAGTCCTCTTTATATTTCCCTGATGATGGTTTAATTGTTGGCTAAGAGGCTGTGCAACCCCTATTTGCTGTTTTGACAGCCGCGTTTGACTTCCTTTGGCCCCGCAAAGCCAATCTAAGGCTGTGTAAGGCAGAAAGGGCCATGCTAAGAAAATGTAGACTCTAGAGCCTGATCAAAGTATCGAAGACAGAGACAGAGCACAAGGGTTAATTGCATAAAGTGTGTGCACGAAACAAAAGATACGCGACGAATGTGTTGTGAATGTAGAGCTTGGGAAAAGCGGTCTCTCAATCAGACTATTGAGATTGATTGAGGTAAATGGATCAAAAGTATCTTGAATGGCATCATTAGGTGCACATTGGCGACAGACATACAACCATTCAGCAGTTTAATCTTAGGATTAAGTAAAAACATCACAACACACTCTGCTCGCTAAAGATTGGTCTTGATAGTGAGCCTCGCGCCCTTTCCTTCTCAGGCAACAATATCAAAAATCTCCAGAAAGGCAGCCTTCGACTTGGAGCCAAACAACGAGTCATGATGAAATCGCCAGTCGTGGCCGAGCACAACTGAGCCGTAAAAACGTTGACCAATGCAAAAGATAGCCTGAAAACAGTTATAAACTCCACAATGAGCTTCGTTTAGTAACATGATAACGTGATGACTGAGGAGCAATATAATCTCGCTGATTCTAGCTGAAACACCATGCGACATCGCCTAGGTTCTAAATGTCATGTACAGCTCTTAAACTGTAGTTGTAATACTGGCAATTAATCAGGGCACTTCTTCCCGTCGCATTGATGTTTCGAACACGAAAGACTGCACAACGATCACACTGTTGAACCTCGCAATTCATCGTGACTGGTTTCAGCACGATAATGAATCCACTCACGAAAAACCTTCATCACCAATTTAAACTGTTTTGTTAGCTTGGAATGATAAGCGTTGTTTCCAGTACTGAGTTGCGACAGCGTTGCAAGCGTAATGAGAAGAAAAGTAGACAAGTATTGGAGAAGGGTAGGTTAGGCTAACAAGCACAGGTTTTTTACTCAATGTCGTCTTTTGCTTCTAATGCATGCAAGAAATCCTGCGCTGCAGTAGATTTAATATGAAAATTAGGTTCAGGAATGTTTAGAATGGTAGCTTTGGTCATATGAGTGATGAGTGGTACTTGGCAAGAATATAATGTTATTGTCACAAAATTATCATGCAGTTGCGATCGCGATCTCCCCTTTGCTCGCAGCCGCAAAGTCGTTTTGCACACTTCTTTATAGGAGATGACAACCTCGACTTGCATAGGCAGTGGGGCGTCAACGTTACACGCTTCTCCATCCTCCCTTTGATTTGATGCTAAAAATTAGCCAATAGCTGCTGTTGGTTCGCTTGTTGGCTGTAAACTGCTCCAAGATTGTGGGGCAGCTGATAGTTATTAGTTGAGCAATGCACAACAGTTTTGCTGCAGCCAATATGAAGATGGTTGACAGCTACAAAGGCTGCTAGAGCGCTATTTGTTGTAACACGGACAAGGCTATGCAAATGAGTTGATTAGCGGCACAGAAAAATACAGGTAAATAACTCGACCGGCTTACACTTAAAGAAGCCGTTATTTTTTGATAATTTAATATCTGACATACCAGCAGGGTAGGGTCACCCCTACTGCAGCACGTGAACAGCCCGCTTTAAGTGATAGGGTGGATAAATATCATAATTGACCATAACGCCGTAACATATGCTAAGGATACTAAATCATCAATCTTACGTTAGGAAAACAAGAGCTACAGCACTGTAGTATGAGACAAAGGTATTCTTGGTGTAGAGGTAACAGGGATCGGAAATTGGATCACAGCTATACTGCTTTTAAGTAAAAAAGTACCTTTTTAGTTCTAGCATGCTAACTGTGGTCAGGACCAGGCGTAGGTTTTAAAGTAATCAAGGATGTAGAGAAAATCTGAATCTTCAGAAATATGAATTAATCTGCAACTCTAAGCCTCACTGCTAACAATACCTATTCCTGGTACCATGGTACGCTCTATGTTGAGACTACCCTGGATTTTCTTTGCAGTGCGAAATTATTCCAGTTTATTAGTATACAACACTGAATTAAAAGCATCGCAAATAACTTTTAAAAAATCCTTAGTCACAGTAATCGTAGAAGGTCATCATGAGCCCAGATTACTCAATATATGAATTTGGCTATTGCCTAGGTATCTTTTCAAAGTCACTATATTAAAACTTCAAGTTATTTTCTTTTAGCTCGTTCGCTTTACTGAACGATGACTTGACTGAGCCCTAGAGGTATAAGGACATCAGTACGTAGAGAAAAATAATGTAGCATTTAGTAGCACATGTTGCTGACAACTTAAAGATACTAGGGAAGCATTTTAGAACGTGCTTGATTTGCAATAATTAACCAGTGTGCAGGAAAGAGATGGTCATTGACAAAACCCTTGACTAAATTACATTCGGTGAAAAGTGATATCTAATTTTCTATGTTAATATCTGAATATATCAGTAAAGAAGAGGAGCATAATGTTGCTTAAGCGTTTTTAGAAAAAAATTGTTGTAAAAAGCGAGGGAATCGAAATTCATGTAGAGTGTTAAATAATGCACTTGAAAAGTTGGCAAGACTTCGCTCTTATAAATTAAATCTAGTCAACTTCAGGAGTATTAACAAAGCAAGTCTTTCATCTTGTGCTAAAAGATTGAATTATTATTAGTTCTTTCTAGAATTAGTAAATGAGATCTTTGCTCGTTTGTTCTTCATTATAAGCCATTAGTTTACTCTAGGTCTTTGAAAGCTTTAAAACTCATTGACTTGAGTTCGATATCTTATTCTCAGGTATTTTACCGTCTCACGACTTTTAAGTAAACACTTATATTTGTTTTAAAATAGATGCTTAATTAAGTGGCACTAGAGCTTAGCACACACAATCTCAACTTTCTATAGATACTATCACGCTAATTCATAAATTAATCAACTCTTTCCGTATTATCTATTAATGTCGTTGCATTGTTATTCCACGATGTAAACTAGACAAAAAGTGACAAAATATGTAACATCGCGATCCATGGAACAGAAAACTTGGTGTGCTGAAACAGCGAAGGAGAGCAAAGGTATTGCGCTGAATTCTATGCAGCGTCTTTCAAATTAGGAACTAAAAACTCCCTATTTTGTCTTTAGATTCGCTATTAGTCTCTCACACAGTTCAGGTTAATGCGGTAATATCTGTACCGACTTGTCTGGATACACTTTGTGCCAAGACAAGTTGATGTTCAACAATCTGATAAATCCGCAAATTATGCCTTTTGACTTTTTGTATTCGCCTAAGACCCTATTCAGCTGAATATTGCTTTCGCATAGACCAAAAGTATAGAGATATATCTCTGCACATAGGGGTGTCTCGTCACACAGGGACGGACGTTAGTTTGAAAAGCTCAAAAATAGTCTATGTTCTCAGCACACCGAGATTTTGACTACTTAGGTCAGGGCCTTAGAGCAAGAACATGCACAGAGAAGACAGGGACCGGAGTTTCTAAAACTCTGCGCGAAGATCCTGTTAATAATCACATGTTTCTAGCTTAGTTAAATGAAAAGTATAGAAAGAAATATCCGTCGCATGGGTTAGCAGAGTAAAGATGTTATGGTGTGCGTAATATTTCAAGGTAAAGTGTCTGTTCTTGGCTTCTTCAATTCGCCTACAGGGTTTAACATGGTAAGCACGCTGTTTATTTTTCTCTACTAATGTGGAAAAGAGACATTGAAACATGTGATAATTTTTATTTGATTGCAAGTCACACAGACAATTAAGCACGAGTTGAAGACCGCGTCCTAGATAAGCTAGATCTACACTATACATTTTACGATTCAGCTCATACGTGCTAATTGCAAACGCGAAGAAGCGCTAGTTTTAATCTGGTTAATTGTTCCTTTAACCTATTTCTTTTGCTAAAGAAGCTTTTCTTTTTGTTAGAGT
Organism: Mycocentrospora acerina; assembly: GCA_022701365.1. Lineage (NCBI taxonomy): Eukaryota > Fungi > Ascomycota > Dothideomycetes > Pleosporales > Mycocentrospora > Mycocentrospora acerina. The sequence goes on from JAKUHH010000089.1 coordinate 162,185, forward strand.
TCATCTTTGTGTCAGACTTCATCTTTGGTCTGCCACAATCATTATTCTTGTTAAAAACTGGTGGTTTGCGGTTTAATCGCAGATTGCATATCTCATCAAGGATTCCATCCATGACGTATTTTGTTGAATCTAGACATAATGCCTCAACTTCAAAATACCAACATTTATGCTTCTCTGCAAATTCTTTTCCCTCTTTAGCAAGATCTTTGCAATCTTTAACAAGATCAATCTTGTTTCCTACCAGTGCCACTAGAATGGCTTTTTTTTCTAGAAAGTCTGATTCTGGAAACTTGTAGAGTAGTTTACTGATGTAATCTAACAATAAAGGTACTGTTACATTATATACCAAGATCATAGCCTCACACTTCTTTACCTACTCAAAGCTGTGATCTTCATAACAGTCCATGCCTGAGATGTCAATAATTTCCATCTTGTGTTGCACTCCATTGATAACATGGTCTATGATGTGCGTCTCTTCAAGCGTTGGCTCTGAAAAGATCCTACTATAACTAGGCCAAATATACTTGTTCTGTTAGATTATGTCTGCGATAGATCCATCCCCGTCTTACCTGCTCTAATAGGGTGGTTTTCCCAACCGTTGCCTCACCTATCATCACCACCTTATGTTGGTTTTCTTCAGGAACCGTGTGAATACCTTCCATGTTTTAAATTTTAAAATCAATTTAATCAAGGTGGTAGAAAATGTATTCTGGATCTCAACCAAGATTTAGCTGCATCACATCAGCACGATATTAATTTTTGTTCAAACGAGTTTGATGATAGTGAACTAATGTCCTTGGTATCAGATAATATTTTAAACAGTCACAATATATAGTGTTACGCTGGAAACTACCTAACGAAAAGCTGAACTACTAAGCAGCCGAGGAAGAGTACTATAGGAGTCAGATCTAAGTAAGATAAGTAGAATCTTCCTGACTTCATTTTATGCTCCTCACAATAAAGGATGCCAAGTGCTTAACCACGTCGCATTGCGGGATCACTTTAATTGATTCTCAAAAGAATGATGAAGTGATCAAAACGTCATTACCGCCTCCGATCAGCGCTGTCACTGTAAGAGTCTATTTATTTATAGCTATCCTTTACTTACGTTTACAGTGTCTTCACACTCCTGTGAAGTAAGAAATGGCTCTAACGCATTTGTCACGCGCTTGATTTCTAAGCCTTTACACAGCGGTGACTACCACTATGATGTATCTGGAGTTGCTATTATCTGCTGAGATCTTAATAGCTATGATTGTTTACATCAGTTTAGAATCACAGGAACTCTAGATATATCTTATTAAAGAAAGTGTTTCATTGACAATCATCTATCTCTTCTATGATCCTATTTGGATGCTAGTTGATTAATCTCTGTGACTATTTCCGGAAACAAGTTTAAGAGCAGCAAATGTTGCAAGTATTGGTCTCACAGGATGATGTTGGCTAACGTAGATATTAAGAAGATAGATATTAATATTTGTGTTGCGTCTTCCTTCTGCTTTAAGAAATGCCTGGAACTTGAAAAAGAGTAAGCTTAGTTGAAGAGTAGGTGATGCTGCAGTCAGTCAGCACTAACTGTTGTTTATAGTGATCACCGCGGATAATACATAGCGGACTTGTAAAGCCACTAGTAATCTTAAAAGTCTTCAGCAGACCACCCTAAGATATTCCTACATTCAAGTTTTGTGGAAAACGCGGCTGTTATCGAGTCTCTTCTAGATATAAGCGGTTTTCAGGTTCCTTTGTGCACGATTCTGCACTGCGGCTTTTCAGACATGTTCTTGCACCTCTACTACAGCAGTCTATTATCTGTGCTATTTCACCTGATAACAGCGCATACTTGGATTGAGCAGCTGTCAAATATCGCCCCAAATAGTTCCTACTACGGCGACTTTGGCTATGCTTAAGGTTTCGTTGACAAGGGGAGTTCACACACCTTTGACTAAGATTCCAATAAATAGATGATACCTCCTCTCAAACAAACTCCAGGCCCCGCTCATGCAGACAATTTACTCTGTCATCCCAACTAACGGCAGGCAAATCAGTCTTCCAAATACCCTCGTCTTATCAGCGTTCCCAATGGATGGATCGCACTACGATTCAATGAGAACGGTCATGTAACAATTCCGAATGGCGGCACAGGTCTTCTAGGAAAGCCGGTGAAGGGTGGTACTGTCTTTGTGTTTGGTACTACTCAACTACGTTGTAAGGAGACGCTTTTGGATGTACTGCATTGGAATCAAGATAGATCTGGAGGTGATAGGCGTGGCACTCTTCTCGCTTTCCAGGATTTTGACGATGGTAGATGTTACCAGCTTGGTAATGGAGCAGCTCTATCTAATTTGCGGAAAAAACAGACTCCTAACATTAACAAATTGCAACCAGGCGCTATCTACGAGCTTTTGTGCGAAACTAATATTAAGCTACTACAAAATATCAGATCTGGCGAGGTTTACACGCTTTACTAGGTGTGGCAGTGGCTGACTGCTCCAGGTGTGGATCCAAAGAAGCTGATGGGTACAGACAAGTATTATACATTATGTATAGACATCAATATCGCGAAAAACGTTCCTGAGATCCCAGAACGTCATGTTGTTGCTCAGCAAGATCCTATGTCTATCGCTGTGTCTAGCTTTCAGTCACGTACAGCTGTCACCACTAATCCATTAGCGGCATATACTTCGACCAGAATTGAAGTTAATTCCAGGACAACGACCCTGTCTGTAGTACCTAAAGTTTAAATCAAACATTACTAGTTAAACTTTACTTAAGTATAGCGCTTCTTGAACTTGTTTGATATTGAACACACTTTTTGTTCTTGTATTTCTTGTCTTTACCTGTGAGATTTCTATTTTACTCGCTATGAATAGAGCATAATACGTAAACGTTCATTGAGGCACTCAAGAATTAATCTAGTAATTGCTAAACACTTAGCGAGAACGAATGTCAAGTTTGGGAGTCGGGCGGGAAAGAAGTTGAAGGAGTAAGGTGTAGGATCCTTGACTTTGATAATTAATAAATGCTTAGAATAAGATTACGTAATTCATAAAGTAACGGATGATAAATGCTTAGATTTTTGCCTGGCACAAGTTGAAATTAAATACATCTGCAAAAAATTATTTACTTATTCACATTCTACACCTGTCGCAAACAGCTTTTTCATTATAGTAATGTTAAAATTGAAGCAAATGACGTAGATTTGTCTACATCAATATCAACAACTGATGTTGACAGAATTCTGTGCAATGCGTGTGAGAGCGGGGTAGATGAACGCTACTCTACATTCCAACCTGAAAATATGCTGTTTTGAAGAAGTGATTCTTAGAAGAGAAGTTTAAATAACTTTTCAATGTCTTCTAAAAGTATCAAAAAGCATTACGCAGGTACACTTGCTAGCAATTGCAACTTGAGCCCCATCCGCAGTTCCACAGCATCGTATGGTAGAGCTGTATCCTGACACTTACAAATTCAGGCTATTGTCTTTTGCAATGAATTCCGCAGAGTGATGTTGCAACAGCGAGTGTAATTGAAGTCGAATCTACTGGTAGCTGAACTGAAGAAGGATCAACAATTAAATTGCTTAGTGAAGTCTGCACTGATCGAAGCACGTCGATCTTTTTATGAAGAGATGATTAAGGTAATATGAAATTTAAAGATTCTTCCTTTTTTTCTGTTAGTATTAATGCTCCTAGAGAGTTAAAGATTAAGAGAAAAATGTTCCTATGTTTTTCTTGCTAATAATACTGCATCAATGTGAATAATGAACTAATCATGTAATTAAAAGTACTGCCCGTTCGAATTACTTCTATCGTTGCCTTGTGTTTATTCTAAGACGCAATGTAAATTGTTTTTTAAAGAGATTCTTTATTACTTTTGGGGGAAGGGAATTACTAATAGATAATTAGAAATGCACAAATGATTTACCTGCATTATAACGAGATATCTGTGATTAGTATTTGTTAAACGATAGTATATAAAATCTTTCTAATTAATTCAAGTTAAGGTAATTAGATCTAGAGCCAAACCTTCCTCTGTTCAATCGACCACGACAAGTTAATATTAACATGTTTTCTCTTGCTGATTCAACATCAAATCATTGTGCAACTGGTGAGAAGGTAAAGAAGAGCTTGGTATTCGAAGAATTTAGCTGAAAGATATTAGCTATAAGGCATATTAAGCTGTTCTGGAACATAGCTACCCTGTCTAAAATTAAAACTCGCTCGACTAAGTCTTATGATTCCTACAGTGAGCTAACAGAACTGTCAGCCATCTTGCTGCTGTGGCTAAAAGATACAATTGTTGGCTAACGCTTTCTTAAAGAATCTTCTACGCATTTAGCTTCTTTTCTTAAACATTTAAAAGCCAAACTCAAAGTCACGGCTTAATTCACTCAAGCATTTGTACTAAATAAACAGGATGGTCAATTCACTCGCTTTTAATCAACAGTTTCAGTACAATGTCAAAAAAGCACTGATCGAGATTGAGAAAGTGATGGGAATGGTGTTGACTGACAATTGCAAGCTCCAGAGTGATCTCGTAAAATATATCTATGAAAGCGAGGTTCAAGCAAGGTATACTGCCCGTAGACTGTTAATGATGCAGTGGATGGTGTGCACTCTGCAAACCACATCAAGACACCTAAGGTCTCTCGCAAAGTTGCACCTAACTTCACCTTCAGTAAGACGCTCAATTCCAATGTCAACTTTTTTTAAACTATCATGGATTGAGAAATTAAGATAGTAGGGAATGCCGATTATGAAATGTCTAAACCGATCGTTCAGCGATTAGTCACAGCTCTACGCTCACGTAAGTGTAACGAGATCATGCGAACCTCTCTCTTACACTTCGTGGCCCTTCAGCGTGTGATTTGGGACCCTTCTTCCGCGGAATCTAGCTGTGGGAAAGAGCATGATTGGATGCTCGATCATGAGGATAGCCACTCTAGTCCAAGCGACTCATATAAAAGCTGGACGACTGTTGATTTTAATTTAAACAACGCTGCTTTTGACGACGATGATGTCACGGATGTTTTACAAGAGTGTAAAGAGCGCATATCTCTGATTGAGGTGTAGCCAGATAGCCTGAATGGTATTTGCCACAAAGAAGGAAAGAAAGCGAGCCGGGTAACGAGTAGTTTGGAATCAGGGAGCGACCATCACCGCTACACTTTAGTAGGCAAACGTGATTATTTTGTTTTCATTGATGATTGTCATTGTTTCTAAAGGTATAGGGAATGATATCGGACCTGAGAGAAAGGCGAAGATTTCTAAGATGAAGCCACCGCTTAGAGAAGAATTTGATTAAACCAAAATCTGGAGGTGAACGTACTATTTACTTGAGAGCCACGTACAGATCATTCTAGATGCTTCTGGACGTCAGCATACTGCAGGAACAAAAATAGCATCAAGTCTCAATCAACCAATGCAATTGTGGATCGTTTGGTTGGCTGTATTCTCCTTGTATACAACTGACCTGATAACACCGCATCATAGAAGCTTTACTTATGGAAGTTCTTAGGTGACCTCCTAAATTTAGAATTCTAAGTCGTAGAACACAGTAGAATTATTATTTCAGATCTGCTCTCGTAATCCGAATACGGACCGACTGACTAACAGTTGATCGAAGTTTTTGTTGACCTATTCCTTAGGGACACTATTAATTGACACAAATACTTTTTTCGGTTGTTCTTCCACCAATTTATACATAGGAGTTTCCTGGACCTCCAAATGGTAACGTTTCGCTTTCTGAAACAACGGTGTACTCTCATCTCTCTATTTTTTCTGCATATATCTTTTTTGATCTGAAGATGAGATATTTTTGAGTAGCTGTTACGTATACGCTTCTAGCCTTTAAGGCAGGATAATGTTCTAGTGAAATACCGCTTTTTGGGTTTGCTACAATATCAATCGTATGGTGTCTTTTTGAGAACTCCAACCTGCAGGATTTCCAAACTAAGTCCATACCAATTTAGTGTCTAACGATAAATTTCACACACTCTGCAACTCACGAGAAGTATACAATTTGAGATGTATCTGTTATAATTGAAAGTTAATGATGATATGAGTCAAGGTGAGAAGGCTGTTACATGTACTGTTGCGTGCATACTTCTAACAGTATAGTTCAGAGGAGAGGCATTTGCAAGATTATTCATCGGGTTGTGGTGTAACCCACGAATGAGCAGTGAATTAATGACAAATAGCTCCTCAAACAATTATTTCCCCAGTGTCTTAATAAAGAAGGTCCTTAGTTGTGATAAAGTGCTTTTTCCAATGCGATCGCAATAGTTCAATCTCTAGTCTTACAGTTTCATCTCTCTTTGTTTTCGGCGGAATTTAGACATGAGTTTGGCGCAAATTGTCCGCGGTGGTCGCCATGAAGGCGCCACACGCTGATTGGTTGCGGCATTAGCCGATGACTCAGCACGCACTTTCCTCCTCCATATTGTAGGTAGTATGCACGTAATAATCAATCATCAGTTCTCCAATTTCTAGTCTAATCCAATCCTCTCCTTCCTAATCTCATCACAAATCACACTACGTGTCGCTTGCAACGTGGACAGGCGCCGATCCGAAGCTCAGTAGACATGAGAGAGAAAACACGTCAGAGAGCCGAAATAGTTNATAATCAATCATCAGTTCTCCAATTTCTAGTCTAATCCAATCCTCTCCTTCCTAATCTCATCACAAATCACACTACGTGTCGCTTGCAACGTGGACAGGCGCCGATCCGAAGCTCAGTAGACATGAGAGAGAAAACACGTCAGAGAGCCGAAATAGTTTCCTCCTTTCCATGAGTCGTTGTTTCTCACGCGCATCCTTTTTTAAAGAGCGCTAAGTCGTTGTCGTGATGTCTAAAACGCAGATTTAGGTGAGAAAACTATAGACATTGCATTGTACATACCTTTCCAATTGGCAAAGCACCAAAAGTCGCCTACGCGTTTTCTTCAAAAGATGATACTCCGTTCTCCGTTTTCTAAGATATCGCCTGAGAAATAAGCGTTTTGATTGGCTTCTACGAAGGTTGCATCATGCTTTCTATTCAGGAATGCAAGTAGTACCCGTTTTGACTTGCGCTCATTCATCTTGGCGCTATGATAACGATCTGTCACATCAACTGATAGGTTTAAAAATAGAACTTCTTCTGATGCATCATCAATAAGACACAAATGTCTGCCACGTATTAGAAAACTACAAATCAAGTCTCAATCTTTGCTCACGAACCTCTTTTGGAATGTACAACAATCGATTTCGCTCGCGTAACGTGAAATCGTGAATGAGGATGTTCCCTGTTCTTGCGTGTAGACATTAGAGCTCAAGAGAAAATTGCAAACGATCCACCAGGCTACGTAGATAGTGAAGGTTATCGCAAAAATAAATGCGTAGTCTACTAGAGTCAGTTGAACCGCGATGTACGGATACTGCATGCTTAAAGCTGTCAAGAGTCGATGTACAACTGTCGAGATATCAAGAAACTTGGCCTTCAAACGAAAGGAAAACTTTAGGATGAGTAGGTGCTTTTATACAACAGATGTTTATCTGAAAGGAGTTTTTAAAGATTGCGAAGAAGAAAGATGTTTGCGTTTGTTATGCTCTTGAAGCAGCCTCGGCTGATCAGAGAACCAGAAGACTAATCTGGCTAGCGCCTTTTCTGAGTGGATCCTGTCGGGCTTTGCACTCAACTAGCAAGATGCACCTTTGCACTCATTGCGCAAAACTAAGTTATTGTCGGCATGTACTGTGAGCAGTACGGCTCTATCATAAGGTCTCTCTTTTCTAACAGCTGCTGAGAGCATACATAGTCTGTAATCGCCTACGCAACACTATATTATGTTGCTTTTCATATCGCTCACCATGGGCGTAGTATTCACAATTGGCAGTCTTGCCCATCATGTGCAATAAACTTTGAAAGCTTAAATGTGATTATGAGTTGTTCCAATCCTTTCCTTTGCTTACATTGACTTGTCAATCTTGGTCGCAATAAAAGTAACGTCACTAACAATCAACCAGCTCAGAGAAAGTAGATGTTGCAATTAAGAAAAATATTCAAACTACAGAACAAGCCAAACTTTTAATGTCAACTGCAACGCATCTATTAGTGCAGATGAATTAACCGTGCTTAACTCATGAAGTTGTATCTGTCATCTAACAGTTCTTCTGATGATTAATCCTCCCATCTGCTCACGCTAGTCCAAAACATACGGTTCAATCATGTTTCGGAGTCTTGGCTTTGTTGCATCTTGTCAATGTGACAGTATTTTAACTTCTCCAACTAGCACAGCAACATTTCAGCCACTGATATTCTCTCGGCCTGTGACTGAGTGCGTCAGTAACGCCATAAAACCAGTGATTCTTGCCGCATAGAAACAACCGGCTGTAACTGTTTTCCCAAATGAAGCGAATCCGTTGGCTATCAATGCAACCTGCACACACACCCTCTACAATGCTACACCCACATCCTAGGTGGCTTAAGAATAGGCCTCGCCTGAACAGTGTGAACGCTGAGCGAGCTAAGATCGCCTTCTGTTCCGCTCTTGCTGTAAGTATCACAGGTATGAACGCGCAACAGGGGGCTAGCAATAGCCTACAACAACAAGCAACAGGGGCCTAGC